>CM077180.1:41230245-41330245 GCA_039654105.1 Coreius guichenoti
CAGGGTCATGGGCGGCCAAGGCTCATTGATGCACGTGGGGAGTGAAGGCTGGCCCGTGTGGTCCGATCAAACAGACGAGCTACTGGAGCTCAAATTGCTCAAGAAGTTAATGCTGGTTCTGATAGAAAGGTGTCAGAATACACAGTGCATCGCAGTTTGTTGTGTATGGGGCTGCATAGCCGCAGACCAGTCAGGGTGCCCATGCTGACCCCTGTCCACTGCCGAAAGCACCAACACTGGCACGTGAGCATCAGAACTGGACCACGGAGCAATGGAAGAAGGTGGCCTGGTCTGATGAATCACGTTTTCTTTTACATCACGTGGATGGCCGGGTGCGTGTGCGTGGCTTACCTGGGGAACACATGGCACCAGGATGCACTATGGGAAGAAGGCAAGCCGGCGGAGGCAGTGTGATGCTTTGGGCAATGTTCTGCTGGGAAACCTTGGGTCCTGCCATCCATGTGGATGTCACTTTGACACGTACCACCTACCTAAGCATTGTTGCAGACCATGTACACCCTTTCATGGAAACGGTATTCCCTGGTGGCTGTGGCTCTTTCAGCAGGATAATGCAAAAATGGTTCAGGAATGGTTTGAGGAGCACAACAACGAGTTTGAGGTGTTGACTTGCCCTCCAAATTCCCCAGATCTCAATCCAGTCGAGCATCTGTGGGATGTGCTGAACAAACAAGTCTGATCCATGCTGGCTCCACCTCGTAACTTACAGGACTTAAAGGATCTGCTGCTAACATCTTGGTGCCAGATACCACAGCACACCTTCAGGGTCTAGTGGAGTCCATGCCTCGACGGGTCAGCAAAAGGGGGACCAACACAATATTAGGTCATAATGTTATGCCTGATCAGTGTATATCCTATGGGCCTGAAGTAATATTTTATGTTTTATTAGTAGTGCTGGTTGACGCAAACATGACTTTTATTACTGATCATCATGGATTTGAAGTATGAACTATTAAAGTTTTAATTTGTGCTACAGTGTAAAAGTCACCTCTGCCTCTTTTTTGCATATTTTATGAAATGCAGATACTTTTCAAACTGGTAGGTCTTGATGCCTGAACCAGAAAATTCGCCGCCTAAAGGCTTGTGAACTCAACAAATTATATCAATTAATCCAGCTGAACTGAATGTAATTGCCTTCGTGAGGATGATGGATGTAAAGCATATTGTTTCCACTTTCTCTCAGGAAAGTTTTTGTGCACACACACACTCTCAAAAACAGATTGATTTGACCTTTACTTAACATGAGTTAGTTATTTGTACTAATGTAATGCAATAGTTAACCTTAATTTAATATGTACATTTTATGCAGTATTTAATGAATATGCATGCCTGCAGAATTCAACTCGCTCTCATTTAAATCTGTTCCACAGAATTCTGCAGATTTTCAATGCAGAAAATTGGAAATCTCGGATTGGTAATGTGTAATATTAAAATGGTAAACAAATAAGATTTGCTGCAGTTTAGCCTCGTTTAGTCTGAATCTGTTTTTTGTGCATATCTGATTCGATTCGAGACGATTCACATTAAAATTCAATGCGATTCGATTAATTCAATTTTTTATATGCATTCATAGGATTATTAAAATGCTTCCCCCAATGTGTCTTAGTCAGGGTGTGAATTACCCAGCAGCCTTCAGGGGTCAGAGAGTGCGCCTTTTGTCCATTGTTAATGTTAGTTCATGTTATTACTTTATTATTTTATTATTAGTACACACTTTATTTTAATAGCCTATAAAAATGTGTAGAAATTTACAAAAGCCAAAATTTAAAAAGGCTTTAAGAGTATTGTTAGTTCATGCTAACTGTTGTGTAGGACAGTGTTAATGGCTACACAACCTTATTAAAGTGTTCCAGGCATTAAACATGCAATGCTTCCATGGAGAGACTAGAATATCATGCACTTTCCCAACTAATCCTAAACTAACTTTTCTACACGGAATAGAAAGAAAAGCCCTCTTTGTTCTCTTTAACATTTTCCTTATGATGATCCTGAAAGAAAGCGCGCCAGTGTCGACTGTTGCTATAGTAACGAACGCAACTTTAATGCGCATCTGATTGACAGATAAACTGCGCGCTCTTATTTCAGTGTTGTTAATGTTGTAGTTATTCCTTCGTACATTCAGTTAAACGACATTAAGTTAAATATCATTTATCATTCATCAGAACTGTGCGTATGCATTTTAGACACTTACATGTGTTTGCTCCGTCCATGCAGTAAATGTGCATCCTTGAATACGCTGGGTTTTACTTCAGCTGCTCAGGTAGCCTTGTATGACCCCAAAAATTCAGTATTTTATTTTATATTAAACATCGGTGACGTTTCCACGCAATGAAAGCGCTTTACTTCATCAGTAGTGACCACGGTGACTTGGCAGTTGACAATGGCTTGAGCGGTTTGACTCGGGACTATTCCTGTCTCGATAGAGAGCGGTAAAGAGCGCAGCGCGTGTCTGTAGCCGCGTTTCCATTACCCTTCAAACTGCGCAAATTGAAATTGCGAATTGAAAATAAGCCCAGTGGAAACACGTCAATTTCGCAAAAACTCCCATATATCGCAAAAGTGTTTTTACGCTCGCATGAGGTTGTTTTTCAGGCAATTCGAAAAAGGAAATTTTCGCAAACCTGCAATGGAAACAGTTTTTTCGCATTTACAGATCACCTGGCGTACGTAAAAGTGGATCATTCTTTACAGATGACGTATGTTTGGACAGAAGACGAGACAGAGTTCTTTATTAAACTCATAATAGACAACAGAATTACAGGAATACTGGATTCTAAACACAGAAATGCCACATTATCATGAAGACCTTGAAGCAGATATGAGGGAGAAACACACACACACACACCTCATACGCTCAAGTGTAAGGGGCTTTCCTTGCCATTAATGCTTGGATAACACACACGTCTCAGTGTGTGGCTGGGATATACATAAATCCAGCATACGTGGCATCATTTTTTTAATGACTTATCGTGAGAGGAAAAAAATAAGTTTTAGTCGCATAACATCGGTTAATGGAAACGCTGTCATTTCGCAATAGTTTTTTATCGACATTTAGAAAATATCGCAAACATTTTGCGCAAATCTGTAATGGAAATGCGGCTTGTGAAGGAGAGCTGTGAGGGCGCGGATTATATGTAGTATAATCTAATATTTATTTTAAACTATCGAATCGCGATTAATTTGATTCTTAGCTTTTTAAATCGATTATTGACTGAAATCAACGATTCACGATTCAAAAATACATGTTTCAAGATCGATGCATATGCATCGTCACGATTTGTAATCGATGCATCAAGAAAACGAGTGAATCGTTACACCCCTAGTGCACACACACAGAGCCGCGCACACACACACACACACAGCACGTGAACGCCGGATTCATTGTGCGCACAGAAAACAGATACTGTTCACAGAAGTTAAAATGCCCGTCTCGGCGAGTATCCTCTAAACACAGTCGGTTTTGTGTTGTAAACAACTGAGAAAAGAAACGGATGCGTGTCATTAATATTAGCTTCGTGCGTCCGTCTTAAAGGGACAGCAGCCTAATAAACCTGTGGCTGTTTGATGATCAGACAACAAAACAGAAAATGACTTTTGTAGCTTTAACAAAGATAAAATGTATTAATTAATTATATTAGTTATTTCATTTATACAGTGAAGACTTTTACTTTTGATTATTCAATTTCTGCACCTGAATACTGTTAGATATACCTGAAAAACATAAAGCACTGCTTATTTCAATATTATCTTTCTTCTATTGTATTTATCTATGCTTGTAATTTGTTTATTATTTTCTATGCGGATTCACTCCCCTACAAAATCAGCCCAATTATTCTAGAATGATTCATTCTTTTCACGTAGAGCTATTCAGATCATCTGGTGAAGTTGTTTTTATATCGCAATATAGTACTCTTATCAAATGTGTGAAGTTTGGGGCAAATTGGACATTGCATACCTGAGTTACAGCAACTTCCTGTTTCGTGGCGAAACATCGAAATTTGTCAGGCCGACAGGGACACGCCCTTCGACGAAAACTCGCCCTTCGACAGCGCACTCCGTTGAAGTTTTATAGGTGGCGCTATCGAGCCATTTTGCCCCACCCAATTCTGAAACCCATATCAGACGTAAATTTTCGCCAGTTTTGACGCATGTGCAAAGTTTCGTGAGTTTTCGAGCATGTTTAGGCCCTCAAAAATGTGATCCTTTTTGGAGAAGAATAATACGAATGGTGGTGCACCGATGGTGCTCGGGCCCTAAATAGAAAACCACCCCATGCTTGGCTAAATAACTTTAATATATTTATTAAGAATCAGTGTATAGTTAATTTATAGAGTTTATATATTTCTTTCTTGTATATCTGTTATCGGGCACATAAACATGCAAATAATTGGTATCGTATTGGTTATGAAAAATCAATATCGGTATCAATATTGGAATCATGCTGCAGAAACAAGGTTGTGTTGTTGCAAGTGCCGGTCGAGCAGAAAATGACAATATAACGGAGACGTGTTTTGAGACCGGCGGAGACGACAGCACAGAATAACTCCGCTCATACCAGCCTGCCTTAGAAGACATAATACAGTGCGGCGGCTACACACTGTCATGTTGTAAATAAGACAACATCTCTATTGCAAACCCCTCCACGTTGCTGTTGCTGTTGTTGGTTTTGCTGCAACCAGAGGCGTCGCAATAGGGCAGGCAAGGCAGGCACTTGCCTTAGGCCCCGCATTTTGAGGGGGCCCCTGAGGGCTGATCATTAAAACAATCAGAAATGTTAATATAAACATGCAGCGACATCTCTACATCCCCCTTAGTGGGCCCCGTCTCTCGTTATGCTGGTAATGCTTTCGCCACCTCACCTCGACCGCCTTCTTCAAACTGTAGAAAATGCTTTGATTTGTTAAGCATGAAGAGAACTTATCCGTCTGGCTCGGCCACTCGCTCTAATGTTAACCTAGATAAATATGTGCTATTATAGGCACATATCCAAGTGTTTGTGTGGAGTGTGGAAGCTGAAGTATAGCGAGCTTACATGACATGAAGGCGCCGGCGCGATCACTGGCATTTTTTCCTGACAACAGCGAAAACAACTTAAAAAAGTCCATAATTTATGGTCATACAGATAAGAGTAATACATAATTTATTTGTATTTGTGTAAACTCACAATAACAACAAATAGTTGTGCTTTTGTAAAATAAAGAAAACAAACAGGACGCACGCTTTCTTTCGTCCTATAGTCTGCAGCGCATCTCATAAATGAACCGAAACTAAGCGTATCAGGCTACTTGCCTCACATATATATGAGAAATATATCTAGCCTATAGAAAGCTTTAAATGTCTACTTTTAAACGAACAAATTCAAATTGAAAACAAATATTCTCTGGTTATGAAAAGTGCATTTCTCTCTAAAGGCTCGACTGCGGAGAGGCAGCATCGTCAACTTCATCTTTGCAGCCGACACTGACTCAGAAATTACTAGTTTAATAATAAACAAATAAAATGTCACCTTGTTATTTTTTCCAACACATTTATAATCATTAGCCTACTTTTGCCAGTGCTTTGCACAAGCTTTATGCGTGCCAGTATATATTTAAGCAGCCTAATTAAATTAGCCTAATATAAATGTGCGATTGCTCTACTAATTGCTTAAATGAATGACTAGTCCACTAGAAAAATCTTTAGTCGGGGGCAGCCCTAATCAATACATTTACTTAGTTGACATTATTTAATTAGTAGGCTAATTAGTAAATCTAGCTCTTCTACATTAAATTAGTTGAGTTAACATAATTAGTTGATAAACCAATAAAATAAAGATAAATTAAAATGATAACCATATATTTCTATATGTAGGAGAATTGCTTGTTCCTGTCACCACCAAACAAAGCACCGTTTTTAAGGTGACAACTGGTTATAAATATGAAGATTGTACTGTATTTTGAAGATATTGTATAGTATCTTCTATTATAAAGATGAAGATAAAAATATAAAAAATAAGCACTTTAAAAATTAAACAACTTAGGTTCTGTTAGATGTGTTTTGACTACTTTTTGTATGTTGTAAAATTATATCTCTAGATAACGAAGATATATTAACAAAAGAAAAAATTATAAGGGCCTCATTGATTAATTTTGCCTGGGGCCCCCACTCAATGTTGGTTCGCCTCTGGGTGCAACGTCAATGCCTTAGAAACTAATGCAGATATTCCGGAAAAAACAAGAGCGACACAAATCGGATCTGAACAGTTGCGATACACAGCGTGAACAGACAATCATTTAGATCAGATTCCATTCGGATTTGGACTGACAGTGTGAACAAAGGCTTTGTTTGTCTTGTCATAATTAGGGAATGTCCCACTGTATGCGGCATTTCAGTCATTGTTCCCCAGCTCGTCCTGATTGGACCAGTAATGCACACATCACACAAACACTCCAGCGCAGCCGTAAATCTACCCGGCTCAGGATAGCCGTTCTGTTTCAGCGTATAAATCATGTAACAATCAGTGAAAGAGGCTCTGGCACAATGACAAAGGGTTTTCGTCATAACAGGTAATGTGTTTGGGTTGAGACCCATGAGAGCAGGACAATTGAACCTGCTACAGAATTATGCAGTTTTCCCCCACAACACTGTAAACCCGAATAAGTTGGAATCAGTTACATCAAAATGTTTAAGTTAAGATTTAAAAATTAAAGCAGATTTTTATTTTGTACTTATACATTTTAATTACTATTAACTTGAAATGTTTGAGTAAGCTAATCATACATTTAACTTAAAATTATCATGTAATTTCTCATCTTAAATATTTTTAGTAGTTGAAACTTGACTAGCTTTAACTAGCTAATTCAATGTACACCGATCAGGCATAACATTATGTGTTACAAACTGCTCTGAGGCTTGAAGGGTTAGGATCCAAAAGCAGCTTTAATGAAAAGGTAATCCACAATCGTAGTCAACAGTACAGGCAAGGTCAAAACACAGGCAGGCAGTCCAAACAAACAAACAAACACAACAAGGTAGGGAACACGGGCAAGAGAGTAATCCAGGAAACAGGCAAGAAATCCAAAAACCGAAAGACATGAAACCGGGGAGAATGCTCAGAAATGCAGTGAAACACTAAACAAGACTTAGCAAAGAATGACAGGGTGAACAGGCTAGATATAGGCAGAGGTAATGAGGTAAATGAGACACAGGTGTAAACAGTGAGTGCTGATGAGTCCG
This sequence comes from Coreius guichenoti, assembly GCA_039654105.1. Classification (NCBI taxonomy): domain Eukaryota; kingdom Metazoa; phylum Chordata; class Actinopteri; order Cypriniformes; family Gobionidae; genus Coreius; species Coreius guichenoti. The sequence goes on from CM077180.1 coordinate 41,237,479, forward strand.
GGCAAAGGATTATGGGTGATGTAGTCTATGATGGAATGACAGTCTAGGTTGGAGTGCCCTCTGGTGGTGATCAGGGGCACTCACACTGGTGAATCGTTACATTATGACAGGTGAAGTGAATAACACTGATTATCTCTTCATCACCTGTTAGTGGGTGGGATATATTAGGCAGCAAGTGAACATTTTGTCCTCAAAGTTGATGTGTTAGAAGCAGGAAAAATGGGCAAGCGTAAGGATTTGAGCGAGTTTGACAAGGGCCAAATTGTGATGGCTAGACGACTGGGTCAGAGCATCTCCAAAACTGCAGCTCTTGTGGGGTGTTCCCGGTCTGCAGTGGTCAGTATCTATCAAAAGTGCTCCAAGGAAGGAACAGTGGTGAACCGGCGACAGGGTCATGGGCGGCCAAGGCTCATTGATGCACGTGGGGAGCGAAGGCTGGCCCGTGTGGTCCGATCAAACAGACGAGCTACTGGAGCTCAAATTGTTCAAGAAGTTAATGCTGGTTCTGATAGAAAGGTGTCAGAATACACAGTGCATCACAGTTTGTTGCGTATGGGGCGGCATAGCCACAGACCAGTCAGGGTGCCCATGCTGACCCCTGTCCACCCTGTCCCCTGTATTCCCTGGTGGCTGTGGCTCTTTCAGCAGGATAATGCGCCCTGCCACAAAGCAAAAATGGTTCAGGAATGGTTTGAGGAGCACAACAACGAGTTTGAGGTGTTGACTTGGCCTCCAAATTCCCCAGATCTCAATCCAATCGAGCATTTGTGGGATGTGCTGAACAAACAAGTCTGATCCATGGAGGCCCCACCTCGCAACTTACAGGACTTAAAGGATCTGCTGCTAACATCTTGGTGCCAGATACCACAGCACACCTTCAGGGGTCTAGTGGAGTCCATGCCTCGACAGGTCAGCAAAAGGAGGACCAACACAATATTAGGTCATAATGTTATGCCTGATCAGTGTATATATATACAGTGGGGAGAACAAGTATTTGATACACTGCCGATTTTGCAGGTTTTCCTACTTACAAAGCATGTAGAGGTCTGTAATTTTTATCATAGGTACACTTCAACTGTGAGACACGGAATCTAAAACAAAAATCCAGAAAATCACATTGTATGATTTTTAAATAATTAATTTGCATTTTATTGCATGACATAAGTATTTGATCACCTACCAACCAGTAAGAATTCCGGCTCTCACAGACCTGTTAGTTTTTCTTTAAGAAGCCCTCCTGTTCTCCACTCATTACCTGTATTAACTGCACCTGTTTGAACTCGTTACCTGTATAAAAGACACCTGTCCACACACTCAATCAAACAGACTCCAACCTCTCCACAATGGCCAAGACCAGAGAGCTGTGTAAGGACATCAGGGATAAAATTGTAGACCTGCACAAGGCTGGGATGGGCTACAGGACAATAGGCAAGCAGCTTGGTGAGAAGGCAACAACTATTGACGCAATTATTAGAAAATGGAAGAAGTTCAAGATGACGGTCAATCTCCCTCGGTCTGGGGCACCATGCAAGATCTCACCTCGTGGGGCATCAATGATCATGAGGAAGGTGAGGGATCAGCCCAGAACTACACGGCAGGACCTGGTCAATGACCTGAAGAGAGCTGGGACCACAGTCTCAACGAAAACCATTAGTAACACACTACGCCGTCATGGATTAAAATCCTGCAGCGCATGCAAGTTCCAGGCCCGTCTGAAGTTTGCCAATGACCATCTGGATGATCCAGAGGAGGAATGGGAGAAGGTCATGTGGTCTGATGAGACAAAAATAGAGCTTTTTGGTCTAAACTCCACTCGCCGTGTTTGGAGGAAGAAGAAGGATGAGTACAACCCCAAGAACACCATCCCAACCGTGAAGCATGGAGGTGGAAACATCATTCTTTGGGGATGGTCTTCTGCAAAGGGGACAGGACGACTGCACCGTATTGAGGGGAGGATGGATGGGGCCATGTATCGTGAGATCTTGGCCAACAACCTCCTTCCCTCAGTAAGAGCATTGAAGATGGGTCGTGGCTGGGTCTTCCAGCATGACAACGACCCGAAACACACAGCCAGGGCAACTAAGGAGTGGCTCCATAAGAAGCATCTCAAGGTCCTGGAGTGGCCTAGCCAGTCTCCAGACCTGAACCCAATAGAAAATCTTTGGAGGGAGCTGAAAGTCCGTATTGGCCAGCGACAGCCCCGAAACCTGAAGGATCTGGAGAAGGTCTGTATGGAGGAGTGGGCCAAAATCCCTGCTGCAGTGTGTGCAAACCTGGTCAAGAACTACAGGAAACGTATGATCTCTGTAATTGCAAACAAAAGTTTCTGTACCAAATATTAAGTTCTGCTTTTCTGATGTATCAAATACTTATGTCATGCAATAAAATGCAAATTAATTACTTAAAAATCATACAATGTGATTTTCTGGATTTTTGTTTTAGATTCCGTCTCTCACAGTTGAAGAGTACCTATGATACAAATTACAGACTTCTACATGCTTTGTAAGTGGGCAAACCTGCAAAATCGGCAGTATATCAAATACTTGTTCTCCCCACTGTACGTTCACCATATACCTGTACTCAAATCAATCTCATGATGGAAACCCTACAAAAAAAACCCCATCATAACAGAATCTCTTCTAAATTAGCATAGCAAAACATTAAACACTACATAATCTCCCACTTAACATTAATTTTGCACAAAAGACAACATTATATAACATTTAATTTTAGTATTTACTCTCCCTATCGAGTGGCATGGCAAAGCATGCTGGGAAATAGAAATCCCAGCCCAGTTTCGGTTAAATTTAAGTTATATAAGTTCATAAAACTCAAAACAATGAAACAATTCAGATTACTTAAAATGTGTTTGTGAACTCAAAAGAAAAAGAAAGTTCTAAATACTCATGAAAGTTCATCTGATTGAACTAATTTGTTTAATATGAGTTGACTCAACTCAAACCAATTCATTATTTTGAGCATTAGGGTTTGGTTGCAAAAATGTGAAAAGTGTCCTGTGGTCTAAACGTCCTTAACGAAATGTGCAAAGTAATTTCATGACTAAATAACTGGACATTAGCGATGATATAACCATACTTCATTATTTTGAATGGAAACAATTAAAGATTACACATGAATCTGTGACACTTACTGTTAATTCATAGTCTGTGAAATCACGCTTCTCTAGAGCTAAAATTGGGACGTTTTGCTAAATTTTGGGTTAATTCGATGGACTCGAGCTGCTAGATTCATGTATTGTCGTCTATATAGGTCATTTTATGGGCTGGATGTAGGTTAGATTGTTGTCAGGGAACTCATATCTTCCTTCAGGGATTTGAAAGCCTGACATGATGATCTCAATAATGTCTGCAGTGATAATTGAGGGTTACTGTATTTCTTGACAGTTTAATAGCATTCACTAACCTTTGGTGTCTGAGTAAATCTTTATGAATCTAATATTGGCTACATCAAATTGGTGATTCAGCACCGGTGTACGTACATTAGGTTTTGTAGGAAAGCAAAGCCTGTGGCGCTCCGTTTGCATGGGTTCGGAGCGCTGGATCAGGGATGACCGACCCCGTCTGGCCGTGATGTTGATGCATGGCATCGTGCCACCTCAGCACTTAATATTCACACAAGGAGGATTTCCAAAAAAACAACTGACTGAGGTTGTATTAAATCGGATATTATATTTTGGCATTATATCAATAATCCTGTATTTGTATTTTAGTATTTATTCATATTATAATATTCATTATTACATTTGAATTTTATTTTCGGTTTTCATTTTTTTATTTGACTAATTTTGTCATATTTGTTAGTTAAAGGGATAGTTCACCCAAAAATGAAAATTACCCCGTGATTTACTCTCCCTCAAGTCATCCTAGGTGTGTATGACATTCTTCTTTCAGACGAACACAATCAGAGTTATATTAAAAAATGTCCTGGCTCTTCCAAGCTTTATAATGGCAGTGAATGGCTGTTTCTGTTTTGAAGTCCATAAAAGTGCATCTGTCCATCATAAAAGTGCATCTATCCATCATAAAAGTGCATCTATACATCATAAAAGTGCATCTGTCCATCATAAAAGTGCATCTATACATCATAAAAGTGCATCTATCCATTATAAAAGTGCATCTATACATCATAAAAGTGCATCTGTCCATCATAAAAGTGCATCTATACATCATAAAAGTGCATCTATACATCATAAAAGTGAATCTATACATCATAAAAGTGCATCTATCCATTATAAAAGTGCATCTATACATCATAAAAGTACATCTATCCATCATAAAAGTGCATCTATCTGTCATAAAAGTGCATCTGTCCATCATAAAAGTGCATCTATTTATCTATCATAAAAGTGCATCTATCCATCATAAAAGTGCTTCACACAGCTTCAGGGGTTAATAAAGGCCTTCTGAAGCGAAGCGATGCGTTTGTGTAAGAAAAATAATGTTACAAACTGTAATAACTTGCGCTGTCGTACGCGCTTTCACGAGAAACTGGCGTTCCAGCGTATGACATAGGGCGCAGGCGTAGCGTAAGTTCCGGTGATGAACGCCAAAGTGCAGAGGATAGAGCAAAACAAAACTTGGTTCTCGCAAGAACTAGCATATTCTCACCGGAGCGTCCTACGCCATACGCTGGAATGCCAGTCTCTCGTAAACGCGCATACGACAGTTAGCGGAAGTTAGAGATTATAGTTTGTAAAGTTTTAAATATGGATATTTTTCTCACACAAACGCATGGCTTCACTTCAGAAGGCCTTTATTAACCCCCAGAGCCGTGTGGAGCACTTTTATGATGGATAGATGCACTTTTATAATGGATGGATGCACTTTTATGATGGATAGATGCACTTTTATGGACTTCAAAACAGAAACAGCCATTCACTGCCATTATAAAGCTTGGAAGAGCCAGGACATTTTTTAATATAACTCTGATTGTGTTCGTCTGAAAGAAGAATGTCATACACACCTAGGATGACTTGAGGGAGAGTAAATCATGGGGTCATTTTCATTTTTGGGTGAACTATCACTTTAATATTTCTATATATAGCTTTTATTTTAATTTTAGTTTTAGTCATTTTAGTACTTTAATTTATTTTTGGTAGTTGCCAAGGCAATATTTCTCATTTTAGTTTGAATAACCAAAAATGTTTAATAGGTAATAATAACAACACTGTTCTTTAGTTATTGTCATCGGCTCTTTAAAGCGGACATATTATGCCTCTTTTCACAAGATGTAATATAAATCTCTGGTGTCCCCAGAATGTGTGTGTGAAGTTTCAGCTCAAAATACCCCCAGATCATTTATTATAGCTTGTCAAATTTGCCCCTATTTGGGTGTGAGCAAAAACGCACCGTTTTTGTGTGTGTCCCTTTAAATGCAAATGAGCTGCTGCTCCCCGCCCCCCTTCCAGAAGAGGGCGGAGTCTTTACACAAGCTTCGGATACTCCATCAACAACAAAACAGGCGAATCTCACTCAGACAAAATGTCAGAAATAAGCAGTTGTGGAGCAGCCGTACATGTTTAGATACATTTATGTAACGTTAGTTGTTGTGGAGTTACGTTGATTCAACTCATCGACTAGCATGTACTGTCATGTTAATCTCTAAATTGTTGTATAGGTGCTCGTGTGGGAACGTAACACGTCCATCACCTGACTATACAATGCATAATAAATGTGTGTTTATGAATTACGCAGACGGTGAGCGTTTTCGGGATAAAACTAACGACACAGCTCTAGTCTCTGTGAATACAGTCAGAGACAATGCTAACTTTAGCCATATTAGCCGTACAGCGTTCAGCTCATTCAGAAAGGAAATCTGCAAACATTCACAGAATATGAAGTGCCATCCTCACTTGCACTGATATGAAGTTAGAGCACGAAGCGTTGGTATCGACCCGTCCTTCAGAAACTACTTTTTCTCAAATCCAGCGTTGATGAAGCAGTCCTGCGTTAAATGATTTGCACAAATATATAACATTTTACCGTCATTCTTCGGCACATTTCCTTCATAAATGAACTTCACCCTCGGTGTCCTCAGTGGCTCTGATGCCGGAGTCGATGAGACTCGTGTGTTCGCTGGTTCATCAACAGAACATTAGTAATGTTTTTGGCGCACACATTGTAATACTCGAGCGCTGATACAGCGAGTAAACAGAAATGGCGTCTCTGTGCTTCTCACTCAGGGGCGTGTCTATGCTAAAGGGCCAATCAGCAACAGTCATGGGCGGGGCTTCCCTACTCTTACAGAGGAGTAAGGGGAAATATGAGAGATTGATAATGATTGATGGGGATTATAATAACAGTACTGGGTGGATTTTTACCATTATAGGCTGGTTGTGACACACATCTGTGTTCAAACACCTTATAAAAGTGAATTTTGCATAATAGGTCCCCTTTAAAACTAATTAGTTTACCTCTGATGTTAGCAATTTGCTGGTTCCAAGTTGTGAACGTGCTGTTCTCAAATCTTTATCAGTGCTCTATTCCTCCAGCGCTTTAGCTAGGGGTTTTCTTCCCATCATTCTCTCTCTGTCTCTGTCTCTCTCTCTCTCTCTGTCTCTGTCTCTCTCTCTCTCTCTCTCTCTCTCTCTCTCTCTCTCTCTGTCTCTCTGTCTCTCTCTCTCTCTCTCTCTCTCTGTCTCTCTCTCTCTCTCTCTCTCTCTCTCTCTCTCTCTCTCTCTCTCTCTCTCTGTCTCTCTCTCTCTCTCTCTCTCTCTGTCTCTCTCTCTCTCTCTCTCTCTCTCTCTCTCTCTCTCTCTCTCGCTCTCTCTCTCGCCCCCACTGTTGTTCATTTCTCTGAATAATCAGTATTGACATCAGCTCTACCGCTGTGCTGTCAGCTCTCTATTGTGGGAGATCACAGTGCACTAAAGGCCACTGGGCAATCTTTCATTCATATTCATCTATATTCATGCATATATTTTTTTATCCATCCATTTTCCCATTGTCTGTACTCAAATGAGCTGAGGAATTAGTAGTGGTCTTTGCTATTAAATGTCAGCATGTAACTCACCCTTTGTTTTACAGTCATGAATGACACCTCAGATTGTGTGTGTTGTTGAGCAGACATGTGCTGTTATCTTTTGAAGTGATCAGATGTACAGTTGTCGCCTAGCAGATGATAAAATCCCCTGGACCCGAGGCATAGCTAGAGAACAGAATATCACAGAGGCTTGCAGGACTCTTTTCATGCAAGACAGTTAGAATCCACCTGGCAACCACACCCTAACAACTACCCACAACTCCCTAGCAACCACTCAGAACACCCTAACAACTACCCACAACTCCCTAGCAACCACTCAGAACACCCTAACAACTACCCACAACTCCCTAGCAACCACTCAGAACTACCCACAACTCCCTAGCAACCACTCAGAACACCCTAACAACTGCCCACAACTCTCTAGCAACCACTCAGAACACCCTAACAACTACCCATAACTCCCTAGCAACCACCTGGCAACCACCCAGAACACCCTAACAACTACCCACAACTCCCTAGCAACCACTCAGAACACCCTAACAACTATCCACAACTCCCTAGCAACCACTCAGAACACCCTAACAACTACCCACAACTCCCTAGCAACCACTCAGGACTACCCACAACTCCCTAGCAACCACTCAGAACACCCTAACAACTATCCACAACTCTCTAGCAACCACTCAGAACACCCTAACAACTACCCACAACTCCCTAGAAACCACTCAGAACACCCTAACAACTACCCACAACTCTCTAGCAACCACTCAGAACACCCTAACAACTACCCACAACTCCCTAGCAACCACTCAGAACACCCTAACTACCCACAACTCCCTAGCAACCACTCAGAACACCCTAACAACTACCCACAACTCTCTAGCAACCACTCAGAACACCCTAACAACTACCCACAACTCCCTAGCAACCACTCAGAACACCCTAACAACTACCCACAACTCCCTAGAAACCACCTGGCAACCACTCAGAACACCCTAACAACTACCCACAACTCTCTAGCAACCACTCAGAACACCCTAACAACTACCCACAACTCCCTAGCAACCACTCAGAACACCCTAACAACTACCCACAACTCCCTAGCAACCACTCAGAACTACCCACAACTCCCTAGCAACCCCTCAGAACACCCTAACAACTACCCACAACTCCCTAGCAACCACCTGGCAACCACTCAGAACCACGCCCGAAGAGCACCTGTGCCTTGAGCTTCAGGTCATGAGCTCAGATTGTTAGAATAGGGCCCATTGCCTGTCATTCAGTCGTCAGAAACGCTCAGGAACAGTTTGTGCTTTAAAATGCGACAGAACGCAGCGTTCCCGTCTCACGGCGAGTATTGCAGGTGTTTAAACATAAATCATTTTTTTTATTGAAAAACACCATTTATAGCTAATTATGCTGCCGGCTCCACTGCCCGTTCCCCAAATTTTTGGACTAGCTGTAACCATGGCTATTTTCATGAATATATCCATAATAATGTGATGCATAATGCAAAAGGTCACGTAGTTGACATTAACTGTGGCACACTTCGTTCAGATTTCCTAATTTTGTTTCTCCTCTCAGGATTGTGCGCCGTGCATCTGGTTTATTATGGGCCGGCCCCGTGAGACTTGCATGAGAAATTGCAGTGTTCTGTTGTCGGTGTTGTTATTCTCTCCGTTTCTCTCTTGCCTTCCCACACACAGCTGAAGTTTCGTTGCACACCTGGACCGTTTCAGAGGATAAACCTGCACAATGTCCCCGAGGGGGGAACAGTTTTACATATTGATCAGTGGAGATTGTCCTCCACTCGCGGTTCAGGGCGTTGCACACTGCATTCGGCCGAGTGTGAGCAGAATCCGTAATGAGAGAGAGAGAGAGAGAGAGAGAGAGAGCATTAAACAGGACGGAAGGAAAGAAGACAGTTCAAAGGTAGCGATAGAGCGACTGCGAATATGAAGCACGGTGAGGTAAAGTAGAGGAAGTGTGTGTGTGATGGACGAGCGGGGAGTGTGTGAGCGAGGCAGAGCGCTCTGTGCTGCAGTGGGGACTGCGGTTTGTGCGGATGCGAGCGGGATCGTGGGATGTGAAGCGTTCTCTCCCGTTTTGGATGGGTGGCTCCATTAGGGAGGACAGAACTATTGCCTGGTAAGGGCTTTCCCATTTCTGCAAGACCCCACCTCCCGATCGACCCCGTCCGAAAAGCATGCTGACATTTTTCATGCTGTTCGATGTTTGTTTTCGAGGGGAATTGCAGGTTTTCCTGCTGCATCGAACAGAGTTTGCATGATTTTAGAAGTGACTTCATGGATGCATAAAACCCTAAACATCAACTTACTCGATGTAGAAACTTGCGTACAAAAAAACATGAACAAATCTAATCAATTGCTAGTTTTAGCATGCTTTAAACTGTATTTTCTGCTTTGTTTTCCCAGTTTTGTCTGTGAAATAATTAGTACTTGTAGGTTTAGAATTGGCAGAAATGGTTTACTTATATTTCCTCTATTTTTTTGATCACGGACTGACACACTGCTGTAAAAATTTTTATTTTATTTTATTTTATTTTTGAACACCAATTTTACACACATTTTCTCTCATTTTTTTGATGTTTTTTGTACAGCTGGTCATGGCTGACACTGTTATAAATGTATGTTTTTTTCAATCACAAATTGTACATATATTTCCTCTCTTTTTTTTATATTTTCTGTATAGCTAGTCACTGACACTGCTGTAAATGTCATTATTTTATTTTATTTTTATTTTAGATAAATCAGCCCCTAAATGTCTTATTTTATTTATTTTAATTTTGTTTTATTTTATTTATTTTATTTCATTTACATTTATTTATTTATTTATTTTATTTCATTTACATTTCATTATTTTATTTTATTTTATTTTATTTATTTTTTGTTATTTTATTTTATTTTAAGTATTTTTTTTATTTCAGATAAATCTGTCCCTAAATGTCTTATTTTATTTGTTTATTTTATTTTATTTCATTTACATTTCATTATTTTATTTTATTTATTTTATTTCATTTACATTTCATTATTTTATTTTATTTTTATTTATTTTTTTATTTTAGATAAATCAGCCCCTAAATGTCTTATTTTATTTATTTTAATTTTGTTTTATTTTATTTATTTTATTTTAATATTTTATTTTATTTATTTTATTTCATTTACATTTCATTTCATTATTTTATTTTATTTTATTTATTTTATTTATTTTTTGTGTTATTTTATTTTATTTGAGTTATTTGTTTATTTTAGATAAATCTGTCCCTAAATATCTTATTTTATTTGTTTATTTTATTTTATTTCATTTACATTTCATTATTTTATTTTATTATTTTTCTTTATTATTATTATTTTATTTTATTTATTTTATTTCATTTACATTTTATTATTTTATTTTATTATTTTTCTTTATTATTTTTTTATTTTATTTATTTTATTTCATTTACATTTCATTATTTTTTTTATTTTTATTTTTTTAAATTTCATTTACGTTTCATTATTTCTTTTATTTTATTATATAATTTTATATTTTTTTATTTTAGATAAATCTGTCCCTAAATGTCTTATTTTATTTGTTTATTTTATTTTATTATTTTATTTAATTTAATTTATTTTATTTCATTTACATTTCATTATTTTATTTTTTTATTTTTTTATTATTATTTTATTTTATTTATTTAATTTAATTTAATTTACATTTCATTATTTTATTTTATTTTTATTTATTTTTTTATTTTAGATAAATCAGCTAAATGTCCCCTAAATGTCTTATTTTATTTATTTTAATTTTGTTTTATTTTATTTTAATATTTTATTTTATTTATTTGATTTCATTTACATTTCATTTCATTATTTTATTTTATTTATTTTATTTATTTTTTGTGTTATTTTATTTTATTTGAGTTATTTTTTTATTTTAGATAAATCTGTCCCTAAATATATCTTATTTTATTTGTTTATTTTATTTTATTTAATTTACATTTCATTATTTTATTTTATTATTTTTCTTTATTATTATTTTATTTTATTTATTTTATTTAATTTACATTTCATTATTTTATTTGATCATTTTTCTTTATTATTTTTTTATTTTATTTATTTTATTTCATTTACATTTCATTATTTCTTTTATTTTATTATTTAATTTTATATTTTTTTATTTTAGATAAATCTGTCCCTAAATGTCACATATTAAAAACAAATCAAACTCTGCTTGGTGGCTTTACACATCAATTGCATAATCTTTTCTTTGTCTGAAAAGAAAGTGGCCGAACACAACATACTATGACGGCAGTGACCAGATGTGCCATTTTTGTGCCGTTTTTTGTGTTGCTTTGCTGGGTTATTATGACCAGTTATTGATTTCTCCGTAATCTGGCTCTTTTCGGGACTGTCCTTCTCAGATCTCTTCTCTGTAGAAAACCCTTTGCAGATATTCCAGAAAGCGTTGAGATGCAGTGAGTCTGAAGGTGTTGAGAGCGTGAGATCTCTGGGATATCTCTTCCGGCTGTAGATTTACTGTAGATGGATGTGGTCAGGGTTGCGTGAGGATAGGCGTCATGCTATGTGCCAGTGCAGCAGATGTGACTATCTGTCTCCATTCAGAAGACCAGACGTTTATGAAGCGCTCTGGTTGTGTGAGGATGTTTCTCTGGAGAATGCGAATGCTAACAAGATCTTTAAGACAGTTAAGAGGTACATAAAATAAAAGCATATCAATGACAGAGCACATAAAGATCACTGCTTGTAGTTTGAGCTTTAGCTATAATTTGATTTGCCATATGGTTTCTACGGTTATTGATTTCCTCAGGGATTTGTTACAAACAGAAGCAAACTCTCACTCTGCAGTCTCTAATTTCTTCTGTTTCCAGGTCGGATGTGATCTAGACGAATGTGTGTCCCAGACACAGACACACACAATCAGGGCTAAACCCCATGTGCCGACTGACCGCATATCCCAGTTCTGTTAGATCGAGCTGTAAAATGCTTGTGTTCAGGCAGATCACATCTCACAGCCTCTGCAGCTCCACATGAGAACGAGACCCATATCAGTACAGATTTACTATTACATTTCATGCATTTGGCAGTGACTTACAGTGCATTCATACTGTTATGCTTCATCAGTATGTGTTTTTCCTGGGTATGTAGTTATCGATAGATGGATGGATGGATGGATGGATGGATAGATAGAATGATAGAACGACAAACGATAGATAGACGGATGGATGGATGGATACTAGATAGATAGATAGATAGATAGATAGATAGATAGATAGATAGATAGATAGATAGACAGATGATAGATAGATGGATGGATGGATGGATGGATGGATGATGGATGGATGGATACTAGATAGATAGACAGATAGATAGATGATGGATGGATGGATGATGGATAGATAGATAGATGGATAGATGGATGATGGATGGATGGATACTAGATAGATAGATAGATAGATAGATAGATAGATAGATAGATAGATAGATAGATAGATAGATAGATAGATAGATAGATGATGGATGGATGGATGCTAGATAGATAGACAGATGATAGATAGATGGATGATGGATTGATGGATGGATGGATGGATACTAGATAGATAGACAGATAGATATATATATAGATAGATAGACAGATGATAGATGGATGGATGGATGGATGATGGATGGATGGCTACTAGATAGATAGACAGATAGATAGATGATGGATGGATGGATGATGGATAGATAGATAGATGGATAGATAGATGGGTGATGGATGGATGGATACTAGATAGATAGATAGATAGATGGATGGATGATGGATGGATGGATGCTAGATAGATAGACAGATGATAGATAGATGGATGATGGATTGATGGATGGATGGATACTAGATAGATAGACAGATAGATATATAGATAGATAGATAGACAGATGATAGATGGATGGATGGATGGATGATGGATGGATGCTAGATAGATAGATAGACAGATGATAGATAGATGGATGGATGGATGGATGGATGATGGATGGATACTAGATATATGGATGGATGGATGGAGAGATGGATGATAGATAGATGGATGGATGGATGGATGATGGATGGATGGATGGATGGAGGGATGGATGGATGATTGGATGGATGGAGGGATGGATACTAGATGGATGGATGGATGGATGGATGGATGGAGGGATGGATACTAGATGGATGGATGGATAGATGGATGGATGGAGGGATGGATACTAGATAGATAGACAGATGGATGGATGGATACTAGATAGATAGATAGATAGATAGATAGATAGATAGATAGATAGATAGATAGATAGATAGATAGATAGATAGATAATGGATGGATGGATGGATGGAGGGATGGATACTAGATAGATAGATAGATGGATGGATGGATGGATACTAGATAGATAGATAGATAGATAGATAGATAGATAGATAGATAGATAGATAGATAGATAGATAGATAGATAATGGATGGATGGAGGGATAGGTACTAGATGGATGGATGGATGGAGGGATGGATACTAGATAGATAGATAGATAGATAGATAGATAGATAGATAGATAGATGGATAGATAGATGGGTGATGGATGGATGGATACTAGATAGATAGATAGATAGATAGATAGATAGATAGATAGATAGATAGATGGATGGATGATGGATGGATGGATGCTAGATAGATAGACAGATGATAGATAGATGGATGATGGATTGATGGATGGATGGATACTAGATAGATAGACAGATAGATATATAGATAGATAGATAGACAGATGATAGATGGATGGATGGATGGATGGATGATGGATGGATGCTAGATAGATAGATAGACAGATGATAGATAGATGGATGGATGGATGGATGATGGATGGATACTAGATATATGGATGGATGGATGGAGAGATGGATGATAGATAGATGGATGGATGATGGATGGATGGATGGAGGGATGGATGGATGATGGATGGATGGAGGGATGGATACTAGATGGATGGATGGATGGATGGATGGAGGGATGGATACTAGATGGATGGATGGATAGATGGATGGATGGAGGGATGGATACTAGATAGATAGACAGATGGATGGATGGATACTAGATAGATAGATAGATAGATAGATAGATAGATAGATAGATAGATAGATAGATAGATAGATAGATAGATAGATAGATAATGGATGGATGGATGGATGGAGGGATGGATACTAGATAGATAGATAGATGGATGGATGGATGGATACTAGATAGATAGATAGATAGATAATGGATGGATGGAGGGATAGGTACTAGATGGATGGATGGATGGAGGGATGGATACTAGATAGATAGACAGATAGATAGATAGATAGATAGATAGATAGATAGATGATGGATGGATGATGGATGGATGGATACTAGATAGATGATAGATAGATAGATAGATAGATAGATAGATAGATAGATAGATAGATAGATAGATAGATAGATAGATAGATAGATAGATAGACAGATGATAGATAGATGGATGGATGGATGGATGATGGATGGATACTAGATAGATAGATAGATAGATAGATAGATAGATAGATAGATAGATAGATAGATAGATGATGGATGGATGGATACTAGATGGATGGATGGATGGATGGATGATGGATGGATACTAGATAGATGGATAGATGGATGGATGGAGGGATGGATACCAGATAGATAGATAGATAGATAGATAGATAGATAGATAGATGGATGGATGGATGGATGGATGGATACTAGATGGATGGATGGATGGATGGATGGAGGGATGGATACTAGATAGATATACAGATGATAGATATAGACAGATGATAGATAGATAGATGGATAGATAGATGGATGGATGGATGGATGGATGGATATCCTAAAATATATGATAAGTTTGTGACTGTGAATAGTAGCCTATAAATTAATGTATTTTATTTAGTTTCTTCTGAGAAACTCCTACTGAAGATCCCAAAATCCACCAAGATTCTGGGAAGTAGCTTTTGCCATGGACATAAAAACAGTCGTTGTTTTACATTGAAAAGACATGAATAGAATTGATATGTTGAGGTTCATCACAGAGCTGGTTGACTTAAAGACTTAAAACTTTCCTGAAGAGTCTTTTATTCCTATTGGGAAAATGTCCGCGCCGGTCAGAAGGCCCTCACACACACCAGCCTCCTCATGACTCTCAGCACCGCCTGCTCTCGGGGAACAGAGACGCTGTCCGTCAATAAAGCCCGAGCGCAAGCGTCAGTGAGCTCTGAGAGATGGCGAGCGCCTCGAGGAAATCAATGCAGCCGCTCAAACAGCGACCGCCACCTAAACACTGTGATTGGTTTAGCATGTATTGAGGGGTGAGGACGAGGATCCTGTCATCGTGAAGATTTATCCTGCGTGGATTGGAAGGAGATGTGCATTTGGTAAATCAAACCCCTTTGAATCTTTCAGAGAAGAACAGAGTACAAATGATAGTCGATAGCTGGCTTTGTTTAGATTAGTATTGATTAGTATTTATGGCTGTTTCGTGGTGGGTGGAGGTGAAGTAGGCAGTCGTGGATTGTTTTTCTCAATCAGAGCTCAGATACAAGAGCAGAACGCTGGAAAGGTAATGTTTAATCTAATACTATATCTTTTCTAAGTGATGATCGGATCTACGATGTTCGCACAGCGGACGAAAAAATCCCATAGACTTACATTGACGGAATGTTCGTGTTTTTGAATCTCAACTGCCATTTTCACACGCGCACACACACACACACACACACACACACACACACACACACACACACACACTCATTTGACGTATCTTATCAAGCAGCCAATAAGTAATGACCTAAAATCTTCATAGCCACACCCTAGCAACCAGTTACAGCACCCTAGCAACCGCCCTATAGACTTCCATTGAAAAAACAGATAAGAGGGATATAAATGAATCAGAACGTCATAGAGACCACGTGAGTTTGGCTCTTTTGATTTGGGCAGACATGCAGTCTATTGGTTTAACCCCTTCTAACTGTCTAGCCACGCCCTAGCAACCATTTAGAGCACCCTAGCAACCCAAACCCAAAGAGGGATATCTTGTAATCTGAATGTCATAGAGGGATTGCGGTTGGTTTATATCATTTATACTGACAAGCAGCCTTTGGAGTATCATCATTGGCAACTGCCAAGCCACTCCCTAGCAACCAAACAGAGTACTCTAGCAACCGTTTAGCAAGACCTATACTTCTGCATCAGAACATCGTACAGAGATGTGGGGTGGACATCCAACATGCTACACATGCTAGCAGTGAATAGCTACATGCTAATGGCAATTAGTTAAGTGCTAAAACATGCTAAAAACATAAGAACTATAAAAACTCCATAGTAACCATCTGTGACAACTACCAACCACCTAGCAACACCATAGCAACCACCCAAAACACCCTAGAAACTGCCTAGCAACCAGCCAGAACACCCTAGCAATCGCCTAACAACACCCTAGCAACCCAGAATACCATAGACACTGCCTATCAACTGCCCGAAACACCCTAGCAACCACCCAGAATACCTTAGCAACTGCCTTGCAATGCCTTAGCAACCACCCAGAACACCCTAGCAACCACCTAGAATACCTTAGCAACTGCCTTGCAATGCCTTAGCAACCACCCAGAACACCCTAGCAACCACCTAAAAACACCCTAGCAACCAAGTGCTGAGTTTTGCCACTGCAAGCACCACTCACATTTTCTTCAGGAAATGTACATTCTAGTTTATTTTACTATTTCATTTTAAATAAATTATTTTATAAATATTTTTATTAAAAATTTAATTAGAGTTATTTTAATATTTTAGTAATAACTATTAAATTAAATAATTGTTATAAATATTTTTCTGTATTTTTTAATATATTTAATATATTTGTATATATTTTAAATTAAAAATATATTTTCTATATTTTAAGTTAAAAAATGAAGCGTATGGAAAACAAAACTATAATGCTTTTATACAGCATAATGCTTTTTTGCTGGTTGCCATCTAGTCTCAAACCTTTATTTTCATCCACGTATTTATCGGCATACATATTAGATCCGTTAAGACAACATTCTCTTGCTGTAATCTAACAAAACGTACAACAGAGCTACCCTTATTAAAGTCATAATTTGTACAGGTTTTCAATCACAAGGTTGTGAGAAGCGATCCGCAGTGACAGCAGATATTATCTGACATTTATAAGGTAGATGCTGCAGGGAAGGTCAAATCAGAGGCAGAATTGTCTCCTCTTTCTGTTGCATACAAGTAATAATGCTGGATTTGATGCTGTGTTATAACCTAAAGAAAGCTGGTGCAAAATGTCTGGTGTTTAGTCCTGCAGTGCAGCGTTCTGTTGTTCTGTCGTTTACCTTGCACTGCATCCTTTAACGGCCTGACACTTTATTTCATTATTTAAATGCAAGGCCATCCATTTCATTATTAAAAAGAGCCGTCCACTGTCGGTTCTGAGAGGTTGTTTTCTTTTCACTTGAGCTTCTTTGTTTATTCAAGAAGAAGCTGGTTTGAAGTTTCTCGTAATGATAAATATGCTGTGAAAAAAGCTGGACCTTTCATACATTCAATGGGCCCTATTTTAACGATCTGAGCGTATGTGTCCAAATCCACTTTTGCTAGTTAACGACGGGAAAAATGGTCGGCGCACCCGGCGCATGGTCCAAAAGGGTTGTCCCTCGTCTCTTAATGAGTCATGGGTGTGTTTTGGGCGTAACGTGCAATAAACCAATCAGAGTCTCATCTCCCTTTCCCTTTAAAAGCCAGTTGTGCTCGCACCATGAGCGGATTCACTGTTTACATGGAGGAATATAGACACGAGTCAGTTTAAATACATGTGTGTATTGCCACGATTGGTTAAATAAGTAGCCACTTTCATTCGTCATTACTGCAAATAGGTAATTCTGAGACATGCAATGACTATCCATTATGACATGTAGGCATTTTTATCTTTATGTACACAATAATAATACATTGTAATCCTTTAATTTTTAATATTTGGCATGTGTGTGTGCTGCTGTGCATCCCTGTGTGTGTAATAAGCAGAGTGTATGCGCGTTGTGCACCGCCTATAGGCTCATATTACTAACACACCCTTTAAATAACACACAAAATACTGCAGACTTTAGAGCAGGTGTGTGTTGGTCAATGGCGCAGTCGTTTTCAGTTCCTCACAATAGCAACGCTCCAACAATGCTCCTGAACACACACCTGGTTTAGACCAGACGCCCATGGGTGAACAGATGCGCCAGTGCATTTGATATTTAAACAACGTGGAGCTGGACATGAACATGAGAACTGCGTCGGGCTGAAACTAGCAGAACACACTTGCGTCGCGCCTGGCGTCACATTGCGCCGGGTGTGTGATAGGACCCATAGTGACAGAAGGCATGGATGGTTTTGAAAACCAGATCCAAAAAGCATTCCAGACTTCAGTGTGTTTTGTGTTTTAGCTGTGTGTGTGTCTCTTTAAATCCTCCAGGGTTCCTGATTGGCCAAGGCCGAGATTATGAAGTGGAACCTCTTCAAAAAGAAACCAGAAGCCATGGTGGGCCCAGAGCCCACGGGACTCGGCGGCACCCACCCGTCGCACACCATGACGATGGCCCCCGCTGTCTCCACACCCGCGGACAACTCCACCGAAGCCGAGGGACCCGTCAATAAGAATGATGTCTTTGAGGAAATCAAAAGCAAGTTCCTCAATGAGATCGATAAAATCCCATGTAAGTCCTGCAGAGATGCGTCACAGTCTCGCTAGATCAAGAAAATCAATAGTGCATCATTATGCTGAAGATGTTTTATGGATTTAAATGCTGGCCATATTGTCCGAGTTGTGACCATTGCACTTCTAATCTAGACGTGCAATGCAATAAATTAAAATGCTTTCAAATCAACATGCAATCCCAGTTCACTCTATTTAACTGTTTAAATTAATTGAAAACATGTTTGTGTTTGTAGTATTTCATGTCATATCTTGCTCTGTCCTTTTCGGTTGATGTCAGATATCACCTTCAGCAGGGTTCCCGCGGGTCTTAATTTGACCTTCCACAATTTAAGGCCTTAAAGGTGCAATATGTAAGATTTTTGCAGTAAAATATCCACTAGGCCAGTGTTATATATTTTGTTCAGTTGAGTACTTACAATATCCTAAATGTTTCCAACTATTTGTAAATCGTGCGATTTTAACCAAGGAACCGGGATGTGTGAGGGAGTCGCCTGTCAATGGCGTCATATCCGCGTTACCCTCGGTTTTAACTTGAAGAAATTGTGACAGAAATATATGACTATTGCACAGTAGAAGTACATCTTAATGTAATAATAATAATACAATTATTATTCAAACTAAAATTATCTTGCATGTTTTAATTTTAACAGTAAACCTCTGTTGTTCATCACTTTATTTGCCCCAAAAAATGAAAGGGTTTATTTTATTTTCAGTTGATTAAAAGATAAGTTAAATTAATGTTTTATGTCTTCATTTGATTACCAGAAAAACACAGAAAAAAACAAAACATTTCACAGGGCCCTAAAAATGTATTTTTTGTTAAACTTTTAATAAATTGCTGTTAAATTCTCTGTTTCATGATTTCAGTTGATTAGAAATGCTTTTTGTTTTTAATAAAATGTATTTTCAGAGTCCAGAAAAATTAAAACAGAATAAATCATAAAAATATAAATAAATAAATAATGCAAAATTGCATGCACTGCAAAAAATTAAGATCTTCCTCATGATTTTTGTTTTCCAGTACAAATCTCTTAAACATCCTTAAATCAAGAGACATTTACTTGAGATGCAAAATGAAGAAGTTAAGTCTTGTTTTGTGATAAATTAAACAAAATTAAGTGAGTTTATGCTTAAAACAAATTTAAAACATATATCTGTCAGTGGGTATGAAAATAACTTTCATTGGAATTAATTGATTTTTATGAACACATTGGCAGATATTTGTATAGACCTAGCAACCAGCCAGAACACCCTAGCAATCGCCTAACAACACCCTAGCGACCACCCTAAATACCTTAGACACTGCCTAGCAACTGCCCGAAACACCCTAGCAACTGCCTAGCAACCACCCAGAATACCTTAGCAACTGCCTAGCAATGCCTTAGCAACCACCCAGAACACCCTAGCAACCACCTAGAAACACCCTAGCAACCGAGTGCCAAGTTTTGCCACTGCAGGCACCACTCACATTTTCTTCAGAAAATGTAGTTTATTTTACTATTTCATTTTAAATAAATTATTTTATTAATGATAAGTTATTTTAGTAATAATTATTAAATTAAATAATTGTTATAAAAAAATATCTGCATTTTGTATTTTTTATATGCCTCCAGTGCCTCCATGGGCGCTCATCGCCATCGCTGTCGTGGCCGCCCTCCTCATCCTCACCTGCTGCTTCTGTATCATTAAGAAATGCTGCTGTAAGAAGAAGAAGAACAAGAAAGGCAAAAAGGGAAAGGACGGCTTCAACATGAAGAACATGCAGGGTGGAGATGTATGTAACGGTGTTCGATCGCACTCACCATGACGCCATTAGATAAGGAAGTTAAAGCCCCTGATGCACACTTCATTCAGTTTGGTGTTAGAATTAAAACTAGATGATATTAAGTTCTGTATTAACTGAGAATATCAACAGAAATTAGTGTTGCATCATTAAGAAATGAAAACAAGCCTCAGACCACTTTAGTGTGGGTGGCTCCGAGTCTGTTATGTGATTAGCTTCATGGGTTGCTTTATTGTGTTCGTGAGTAATGTGAGTGTTTTGTTTTCTTTGAAGAGAAATGGTACACTGGATGTTCCCAAATATGTGCTCATGTGATTTAGATCATTAAAGATAGTAGCTTTAAGGGTCCTTCTACAAAATGAGTGCCTTTAATTATATTATAATAGTTATATAATGAAATAGCATTACCGAATTCAGACCAACTGTACGTTAATATTGAGTATTTTACTTTTATATACAATATTATTGGTTACTTTGTGCAAAAATAGTTGCAACTTGTAATTCAAACCAGTTTGAGGGTTGCCTTTCAAATGATTCAACGAGTAAACAGTCACGTTAATGGATCAGTGCTTTTGAACGAATCAGTTGAGCGAATGATTCAGTGACTCACTCATAAAGACAGTCACGTTAATGGATCAGTGCTTTTGAACGAATCTGTTGAGCGAATGATTCAGTGACTCACTCATAAAGACAGTCACGTTAATGGTTCAGTGCTTTTGAACGAATCTGTTGAGCGAATGATTCAGTGACTCACTCATAAAGACAGTCACGTTAATGGTTCAGTGCTTTTGAACGAATCAGTTGAGCGAATGATTCAGTGACTCACTCATAAAGACAGTCACGTTAATGGTTCAGTGCTTTTGAACGAATCAGTTGAGCGAATGATTCAGTGACTCACTCATAAAGACAGTCACGTTAATGGATCAGTGCTTTTGAACGAATGAGTTGAGCGAATGATTCAGTGACTCACTCATAAAGACAGTCACGTTAATGGATCAGTGCTTTTGAACGAATCAGTTGAGCGAATGATTCAGTGACTCACTCATAAAGACAGTCACGTTAATGGTTCAGTGCTTTTGAACGAATCAGTTGAGCGAATGATTCAGTGACTCACTCATAAAGACAGTCACGTTAATGGATCAGTGCTTTTGAACGAATTAGTTGAGCGAATTATTCAGTGACTCACTCATAAAGACAGTCACGTTAATGGATCAGTGCTTTTGAACGAATCAGTTGAGCGAATTATTCAGTGACTCACTCATAAAGACAGTCACGTTAATGGATCAGTGCTTTTGAACGAATCAGTTGAGCGAATGATTCAGTGACTCACTCATAAAGACAGTCACGTTAATGGATCAGTGCTTTTGAACGAATCAGTTGAGCGAATGATTCAGTGACTCACTCATAAAGACAGTCACGTTAATGGTTCAGTGCTTTTGAACGAATCAGTTGAGCGAATGATTCAGTGACTCACTCATAAAGACAGAGGCTGCGTCCGAAATCATATACTCAATTCTGACTTTTTTTCTCCCAATTTATATCCCTCAATTCTGACTGTGTAATTCGCAATTATGAGTTTTTATCTTACAATTCTGACTTTATTTCTCATAATTGCAAGTTTATATCCCACAATTCTGACTTTTTCTCGCAATTCTGATTTTATAATTGGCAATTGCAAGTTTTTATCTCACAATTCGGACTTTATTTCTCGCAATTGCAAGTTTTTTTCTCACAATTCGGACTTTTTTATCATAATTGCGAGTTTATATTTCACAACTCAGTCTTTATTTCTCACAACTCAGATCTTATTTCTCGCAATTACAAGTTTTTATCTCAAAATTCAGATTTTTTTTCTCACAATTGCGAGTTTTTATCTCACAATTCTGACTTTTTCTCGCAATTGCAAGTTTTTATCTCAAAATTCTGAATTTTTTCTCGCAATTGAAAGTTTTTATCTCACAATTCTGACTTTTTCTCGTAATTGCGAGTTCTTATCTCACAATTCTGACTTATTTTCTCGTAATTGCAATTTTTTTAATCTCAAAGTTCTAAATTTTTTCTCGTAATTGCGAGTTTTTATCTCACAGCTCAGACTTTATTTCTCACAATTACGAGTTTTTATCTCACAATTCTGACTTATTTTCTCGTAATTGCGATTTTTTTTATCTCAAAATTCTGAATTTTTTCTCGTAATTGCGAGATTTTATCTCACAATTCGGACTTTATTTCTCGCAATTGCAAGTTTTTTTCTCACAATTC
Organism: Coreius guichenoti; assembly: GCA_039654105.1. NCBI lineage: Eukaryota > Metazoa > Chordata > Actinopteri > Cypriniformes > Gobionidae > Coreius > Coreius guichenoti. The sequence continues at coordinate 41,260,295 of CM077180.1, forward strand.
GGACTTTTTTATAATAATTGCAAGTTTATATTTCACAACTCAGTCTTTATTTCTCACAACTCAGATTTTATTTCTCGCAATTACAAGTTTTTATCTCAAAATTCAGATTTTTTTTCTCACAATTGCGAGTTTTTATCTCACAATTCTGACTTTTTCTCGCAATTGCAAGTTTTTATCTAAAAATTCTGAATTTTTTCTCGCAATTGAAAGTTTTTATCTCACAATTCTGACTTTTTCTCGTAATTGCGAGTTTTTATCTCACAATTCTGACTTATTTTCTCGTAATTGCAATTTTTTTAATCTCAAAGTTCTGAATTTTTTCTCGTAATTGCGAGTTTTTATCTCACAGCTCAGACTTTATTTCTCACAATTACGAGTTTTTATCTCACAATTCTGAATTTTTTCTCGTAATTGCGATTTTTTTTAATCTCAGAATTCTGATTTTTTTCTCGTAATGAGTTTTTATCTCACAGCTCAGACTTTATTTCTCGTTTTTGTTGAGCGAATGATTCAGTGACTCACTCATAAAGACAGTCACGTTAATGGATCAGTGCTTTTGAACGAATGAGTTGAGTGAATGATTCAGTGACTCACTCATAAAGACAGAGGCTGCGTCCGAAATCATATACTCAATTCTGACTTTTTTTCTCCCAATTTATATCCCTCAATTCTGACTGTATAATTTTTTTCTCACAATTCGTACTTTTATATCATAATTGCGAGTTTATATTTCACAACTCAGTCTTTATTTCTCACAACTCAGATTTTATTTCTCGCAATTGCAAGTTTTTATCTCAAAATTCGGACTTTTTCTCGCAATCGCGATTTTTTTATCTAACAATTCTGATTTATTTTCTTGTAATTGCGATTTTTTTTATTTCACAATTCTTACTTTTTTCTCGCAATTGCGAGTTTTTATCTCACAATTCTGACTTTGAACAAGTATTTACTTCGCGACCGCTATGTTTTATGTAGTATGAATGTAATCTGAGATGTACTACATTCGCCATGTTGTCATTATCAACCATATATATCCACCAGCGTCAGTTGCGTTGCTTCACTGTCGTTCACAAATCCTCTCCTGAGGCCTCATGGGATAGTAAAGCGTCCATTGAATGCACACTTCAGAATTTTGCCGGATACTTGTGTTGTCACATACATGTAGAGAAGGATGTGATTTAGGATGCAGCCAGTCGCTGAGTGAATCAGTAAATGTGAATGAATCAATTTTTAAACTAAATCAATTTTCGCCACCTACTGGCACAACAGTGTTATTGACAGAAAGTGTCACTGCAAAATCTCCACCATTAATGCACTCAGTTCTTTTCTCATAAGGATGTTTCCACCATTCTGTTAGCACAAATGCGCTTTTTGAGGGAAATATATATATGTATATGAAATTAAAATAAAATAAAATGCCATAGTGCAATTTAGTAACACATTTTTGGTCTGATAAAACACATCTACAGTCTTACAGAAGTCATTTGATATGGAAAAGACACTCATTTCATGGTATGATCCTTAAAACTCGTTTATTGATACAGATGTCTTAAACGTCACAGTGTCATTTCTCAAAATGGTTCTCTTGGTGTTGTTCACTGTCTTGACTGTCTTTCGTTCTGTTTTTTGGTGTGTCGTGAGTTCAACCTCTCCCTCTCTCTCTGTTCTCCTTCCTCCCGCTATGTGTCTATTGCGCCGCATTTCTTGACGCTCATGGGCGTCGGCGCTACGGTAGGTGGACGGATGAACGGCACAGCTGTTTGGTGCTAGCACCGCGTGGGTGGGATTGGATGGAATGGCTGTTGTAACTTCCTTGTTTTAAGCCTTTTGTACCTGCTGCTTGAAAATAATACAATTAAAAACAAAGGAAAGTTACAATACAAATGAAAACCCCACTTAAGTAGACCAAAAAGAATGATAATACAATAACATAGAGATAAATGTGTAGGAGGTGTGAATGGAATAACTGATTATTAACCCACTAATACTGGCGAGTTTTGAGTTAGCAAGAGACTCACACTGAATGCATGTGTTTAAAGGGCATGGCTGTGTTACTGCACTAAACGTCCTGATGTCTCAGATATAGAGCTATGAAATATCATTTTATTGCCTGTCATATAAGCTCTTGTTCTTTGATCATATAATCAGTTAAATTTAATGTAATAAATATATATGATGTATTAAGTTCTTTTTCAAAACATATGATCAATTAGCACATATTCTGCTGTGCCCTTTAATTTGTTGCTGTATGGATATGGTTAGGAACTGACTTGAGAGTGACAATTTTTTTGGTGGCACATTGAAACATCTTTAACCCTCTGGGCCTCTTCGGTCAGAACTTTTAAACATTTTTGCTTCATCAGAATGGGATGACACTTGGTGACTTTTGTCGCATTAGCTATGTGAACACACAAAAAAATCATGGACATGATTCGGATATGTTAAAGGGTCGAAGAAAAGTCACACTTGGCTCCTTCATAGACCGACATAGGAAATGAATGAGAAATACGAAAATTTAGAAAATCTTTTGGTGGTACAAACTAAAAATCAGCCACTGCGCAGAACAAAGTGCACAGAAATGAAAGAGTTACACTCTAAACCATCAAGAGTGCAAAATAGACACACACACACTCACACTCAAACACACACACACAAACACACACACACACACACTCACTCAAACACACACACTCAAACACACACTCACACACACTCAAACACACACACACTCTCATACACACACACTCACTCAAACACACTCAAACACACACACACACACACTCAAACACACACAAACACACACACACTTCCACACAGACACTCAAACACACACACTCAGACACACACATCCACTCAAACACAGACTCAAACACACACACACACACATCCACACACACACACACACACATACACACACTCAAACACACACACACACACTCAAACACACTTACAGACACACACTCACATACACACACACACACTTACAGACACACACACACTCACTTACACACACACACACACACACACACGTGTAACAAAATGTCCTCCTCTGTGTTCAGGTTTGTCGGAAAATTAATGCAGAAACTGACACTTCAAAACAAATCTAAACCTTGACAAAAAGTCTTTGAGATGTCTAAGTGTAAATCCAAATCTAATGTGTAAAACCACTAGAGAATGTATAAGGCACTTTATATACAGCATCTAGTGGTCACACCAGGGCACTACAGAAGCTTTTCTTTGTTATTCCCATCAAATGGCACTAATCTACCATCAAAAATCTGATTTTAAATGCCTCGTCTCTATTTTAACATGGAACACTGCTTTAATTGAAAAATATATTAGAAAGAAATTTTTGTATTATTTTCAATGGGAAAAAATAGCTCATAAAAATGTTATAAATATTACATAGCATCATAAAATCCCCTCAAAATTCTAAATAATAATCAAAAAATATTATTGAACATAAATATATCACATTGGTTTTCCTGAAGAAAACAAAAACATTAAATTTCAAGGCTTTGGTCACTTTTGACTGCGAATGAGCCAAGAGTGACCCCTAAACGAAGAGGACCAGAGGGTTAAATCAGTTTACAGACTTTATGGAAGATTTAGATTAGGTTAAACTTTTGAGCCCCAAATTCTAAAGTCCCTTGCACGATACATATTATGCATATAACATAATAATTCACATAAAGTGACCAGAAAATATTTAAACACTTCAGCCACACTTAACAGTGTCAGAATGTCGATGCATTAGATGAGAAAATATCAAACCAAGTGGCATTTGAGATGCACAGATGACGCTTTATTTGATATGTTGAAATATCATTTCTTCTGTTTCTAAATGTGGTAGATTGATGATATAGGTAATGATTTTAATGTCTAATGAAGTGTGGCTTAGTGTCCAAATACATTTTTGGGGCATAATCTTGGAATTGTGACCTTTTTGTGGAAACAAAAAATTACAGTAGTTCTGCACATTATAGATTTTTTTCTCATCCTGCAGTTTGGATGATGTTCAAAAATACACATCAGTATTTCATACGCCCAGAATAGCACAAAGGAGTCTTCTTTAAACATCTGCTGTCATCGCTTGTTCCCTGGAGCATCACTGATGATGAACAGTTAAATTTATCATGCTGATGATGAGAAAATGCTTGCACACTGAATTATGCATATCAATAAAAGCTCCTCTCATGTTTTTCTAGTGCTACCAAACACCTAATCTGAATATAAAGTGTAGTTTTATTATGGAAGTAGTTCAACTCTTTTGAGATAAGCAACTAGAAAAAAGTGTCACCAATAAAAATTGTGACCTTGAGTCATGTGCAGCATCAGCCCTGAATGACAGCATTACTCCTCGTCCGCTATGGCAGATAACCAGCGGGTCAGGCCAGATAGAAGCATCTCTCCAGCCTTACTGCAACTGACCAGCCCTGAGCTTGTGGCATGCTTATAGACAGGAACCAGACGGACGTTACCCGGATAACGACTTACTAAAACAATTTGCCATTTGCCCCACAGAAACAGGATGATGATGATGAAGAAGGAGAAACTGGTCTGACAGAAGAGGAGAAAGAGGAAGAGGAGAAAGAAGTGGAGAAACTCGGAAAGCTTCAGTACTCTTTGGATTATGACTTCCAGGATAACAAGGTGAGGATGTCGGGTATAAATAAAATGTTTCTTATTTTATCATCTTTGTTAAAGGGTCCATAACACACACAGTTTCTGCCAGTCTCATGTTAATCTTGAGTATCTATAGAGTAGTATTGATCCTTCATATCTCACAAGAGTCTTTAGTTTATCATATTTATAAAAGACAGATACACTGTACCGATTCTTTCTGAAAACAGCCGAGTCCGTGGAGGCATGCAGTGGGCGGAGCTAAAGAGACACACACACACACACACATCATGAAATATCCCTGGATAACTCTTGATTCTCTATACAGTGGGGAGAACAAGTATTTGATACACTGCCGATTTTGCAGGTTTGCCCACTTACAAAGCATGTAGAAGTCTGTAATTTTTATCATAGGTACTCTTCAACTGTGAGAGACGGAATCTAAAACAAAAATCCAGAAAATCACATTGTATGATTTTTAAGTAATTAATTTGCATTTTATTGCATGACATAAGTATCTGATACATCAGAAAAGCAGAACTTAATATTTGGTACAGAAACCTTTGTTTGCAATTACAGAGATCATACGTTTCCTGTAGTTCTTGACCAGGTTTGCACACACTGCAGCAGGGATTTTGGCCCACTCCTCCATACAGACCTTCTCCAGATCCTTCAGGTTTCGGGGCTGTCGCTGGGCAATACGGACTTTCAGCTCCCTCCAAAGATTTTCTATTGGGTTCAGGTCTGGAGACTGGCTAGGCCACTCCAGGACCTTGAGATGCTTCTTACGGAGCCACTCCTTAGTTGCCCTGGCTGTGTGTTTCGGGTCGTTGTCATGCTGGAAGACCCAGCCACGACCCATTTTCAATGCTCTTACTGAGGGAAGGAGGTTGTTGGCCAAGATCTCGCGATACATGGTCCCATTCATCCTCCCCTCAATACGGTGCAGTCGTGCTGTCCCCTTTACAGAAAAGCATCCCCAAAGAATGATGTTTCCACCTCCATGCTTCACGGTTGGGATGGTGTTCTTGGGGTTGTACTCATCCTTCTTCTTCCTCCAAACATGGCGAGTGGAGTTTAGACCAAAAAGCTCTATTTTTGTCTCATCAGACCACATGACCTTCTCCCATTCCTCCTCTGGATCATCCAGATGGTCATTGGCAAACTTCAGACGGGCCTGGAACTTGCATGCGCTGCAGGATTTTAATCCATGACGGCGTAGTGTGTTACTAATGGTTTTCTTTGAGACTGTGGTCCCAGCTCTCTTCAGGTCATTGACCAGGTCCTGCCGTGTAGTTCTGGGCTGATCCCTCACCTTCCTCATGATCATTGATGCCCCACGAGGTGAGATCTTGCATGGTGCCCCAGACCGAGGGAGATTGACCGTCATCTTGAACTTCTTCCATTTTCTAATAATTGCATCAACAGTTGTTGCCTTCTCACCAAGCTGCTTGCCTATTGTCCTGTAGCCCATCCCAGCCTTGTGCAGGTCTACAATTTTATCCCTGATGTCCTTACACAGCTCTCTGGTCTTGGCCATTGTGGAGAGGTTGGAGTCTGTTTGATTGAGTGTGTGGACAGGTGTCTTTTATACAGGTAACGAGTTCAAACAGGTGCAGTTAATACAGGTAATGAGTGGAGAACAGGAGGGCTTCTTAAAGAAAAACTAACAGGTCTGTGAGAGCCGGAATTCTTACTGGTTGGTAGGTGATCAAATACTTATGTCATGCAATAAAATGCAAATTAATTATTTAAAAATCATACAATGTGATTTTCTGGATTTTTGTTTTAGATTCCGTCTCTCACAGTTGAAGAGTACCTATGATAAAAATTACAGACCTCTACATGCTTTGTAAGTAGGAAAACCTGCAAAATCGGCAGTGTATCAAATACTTGTTCTCCCCACTGTACGTTGGTGTTGTTCACATTATATGCACTTACGTGCCGATTGCCAACAAAACACACACATTTGATGCAGTTTCACTCACTGCCTGCGGTTTCCACTCATGACCGGGAACAAACACACACACTTGCAGAACTCCGGAAACACAAACTGCATCCACTGTTCCCTTAACGCTGGGTTATTTGGGAAGCTGAACAAGGTGATCTTTCCCTCACACCAGAAACACACTTCTTTAGTGACATTGTTGATCTCGTGTCTAAAAACACAACGCCAGCGCCGCCAACGGCTCCCGTAACCCGAACAACATCGTTGATGTGTGTGTGTGTTTGTCTGTCTGTGTGCTCATCCAGGATAAGTGCCCATACAAGGAATTCCGCCCTTTATGACGTCACACAGGGCCATACTCGAAAAAAACTTACTGAAACTTGTTTGAATCCTGAAGGATTGTATTTGGCACAGAAATACTCCGTCATACGTCCAACTCGTGTTTTGAAATTTTGTCCATGTTTATCATGAGAATCAACTCTTTAACAGTGTAAATAAGGCAGAATGCATGAAATAGCATTAGACCCCCCCTTTAAAGGCACAATATGTAAGATTTTTGGATTAAAATATCCAAAAACCACTAGAACAGTGTTACATATTGTGTTGACTTGTGTACTTACATTATCCCAAATGTTTCCAAGAATGTTTAAATCCAGAGAAGTAAGTGATTTTAACCAGGACATGGGCCGTGCGTCGCCTATCAATGACATCATACCCGCGTTACCCTCCGGTTTTATTTTGTAGAAACCATGGAAACACCAAAGCCGCTTTAATATATGATGTGTTTTATTAGACAGGTGAGCAACTGTTTGGATCATTCATGGACAGAAACTAATCATTGTTCTCCAGCTCAACACAGTTAGTCTTATTGTTTAAATCTGGTGTTCTTGATTTACCGCGAGTACCATGTTTTACCATGCCTAATATGATCTCGCTCACTGCAGTGTGAACAAGTGTCTCATAGTAGCGCCGAGCGAACGCACAGAGTAGCATTATAACATAACTTTAACACTCTCAAATGTGTGTAATATGATAAAACAGCGCTGCGTTCCCCCACACACACGCATGAGCGGAAGAAGCGGAAGCGCTCGTCTGCGGCAGAATAAAAGCTCCGCCCAATCAAGGAGTCAAGACACGCCTTTGTTTTGAATAAGAGACCTTTAGCGGCAAAAAATTACATATTGTGCCTTTAATGAAACATATTGCCATTATTGCTGTATTATGATGCATTTGGACACAATTCAGTCATTATTTATGAAAAGATTTATCATTTTGTGTGGCTCAGAAAAAATAACAGCATGCTTGTGTTTGGAACGGCATGAGACTGAGTAAATACTGACAGAATTTGTATTTTTCTGGGGTGAACTATTCCTCTAATACATCTTTTATAAGTTCCCTGTGTGATGTTCGTGGGGAAAGTTTGCGCTCATGCAGTGCTGTATCTTCACTAATGACGGTGTTTGCTGAGTCACAGCTGTGTCTTGAGTTTCAAAATTAGTTTAAACAAACATTAATGACAGTGAACTCTTATTTTTACTGTGTTTCTTAATGCAGTCAGACTAAATTTTAATATGCATGAACTTGCATAGAGTGCTAGAGTATCATTAGGTTAAAATGACATGTACAGTACACTACTGTTCAAAAGTTTGGGATCGTGCAATTTTAAATGTTTTTTTAAAGAAGTCTCTTCTGCTCACCAAGTCTGCATTTATTTGATCAAAAATACTGTAAAAACAATAGCAGCAAGCAGCAATTATCGGGGCCAAGCACAAAGAGCACAAGTCATGACTGTATGGCTGGGAACATCAGACCAACTGCAACAGTGAGCAATTAAAAGCATATTAAGATGATTTTAAGCAAAACACTGAATCTAAAGAGACAAGTTTTGTGAATTTTGCCCAAAGCGTTCAGAAGTTATAAACAAAAAAAGCCATTTTTCATATCTCCTGACCACTAGGTGGCGCTGCGCTGAAACTGTGCAGGTCGCCTCAGGTCATGGTTGTCATAACACACACCAAGTTTGGTCAGAATACGCTAAAGCATTGCGGAGATATAGCCTCACGTTCATTTTGGTGGGCACTTCATTGAATTTGTTATTGACGCATTATTGGAGAACGGTTTGACCAATTGACTTGAATTCCATAACTTTTTATCACCATGGTCTGAAGATGATCTGGTTAATTTTTTGTGAAATTCAGAGCAACGACCTAGGAGGAGTCCGAGTCGTTTTGGCATCATGCCTTAAATTTGTTGCTGCACTATACAAAAACGGTTATCTCGTTCAATTTTTGTGAAAATCAGAGGGAAAAAGTAGTTTTTTTTGGAAAATTCAAAATGGTGGAAAAATTTTCATGATGGAATCAGAGGGAAAAGGAATGTTTCTAGCCCTTACGGTTCAAAAGTTATTAGCACAAACATAAGTCAAACTTTGGACAGTTGGTGGCGCTAGAGCGATTGAGTTAGAGACTCCAAATTTGTTCTGTTGACAGGTCAGACTGTCCTCTATCTGTGTGCCAAATTACATAACTTTCCCGCAAGCGGTTCTATGGGCGGCCATAGACTCAAGAGCAGAAGATGATTTATTTGAAATAGAAATATTTTGTAACATTATAAATGTCTTTAATGTTACTTTTGATCAATTTAATACATCCTTGCTGAACAGAAGTATATATTTCTTTAAAAAGCAACAACTTTTGAATGGTAGTGTATTTATGAATAAGACTTTCAGTTTAAAATTCAGTTTAAATTTATGCATAAAGCCTGACAGACATTTCACAACGCTTTCAGAGTGAGCACATCCCAAAGGAAAATTTGCTCTTCATTTAATCTCATTGATATTAGGGATGCGCCGATCTGACACTCAGTATTGGTATCGGCTCCGATACCGCCATTATTTGCCGTATTGGTCAGACAGGACCGATCCAAATCCGATACTGTGCGTATAATATTCTGTGTTATTGTTAAGCCCCAGTGCCCCACAAAAGGCACAAACACATTATAAAGCATCATCAACGCTTCGTGCACTATATTAAGTGTTCTGGAGCCATTCCATAGTTTAATGTGAGGTACAGATGAATACTTAAATCATTAAATTCAAGTTCACGTGAACTCTTCCCTCTGCTGCGGCTATCAGTCATTCTGAAACTCTCTCCAAGATGATTCAATGTTCCTGTTATTATGCTTGATCTGAAGATAACGCTCTATGGTTTCGCATAAAATGACTTTATCTGGCTGGAGTTTATTGCTGTTTCTAAATCATGTTACTTTCTCCCGGGTGTCTGTTAGATCACAACACTGGACTAGAGGTTGTATTGTTCTTCACACACGGTAACTGAAATTTTAAACTGTTAAAAGAAAAGGTTTAATAAAATATTGCATAGATAGATACACTACGCATCGATATCTCTTCCCTTTGTGTTTTGAACTTCTCAATGCGGACGGAGCGCTGTGACTCCGTGTTGCTTCAAGCGCATCATCCTGCACACGGGATGTGCATACGTGCTTTGTGCCGCTCTGATCTGGAGCCTTTCGTATTATAATACTTTTGCGCAATGAAAGATTATTAATAGCCTTTCTTGTTCTGCCCTATCTATAATATGCTGCAGCATCATTAAAAAGCTGCGCTATACATTTAAATTAAATGTCTTTTGATTTCTTAGTATATAGGCCCTATTTCTATAAATATATTTACTTGTTTTTCATGAATGTATTTTACAACAATGTGTAACATTTTACCAGATTTAGTGCTACACTTTTATTTGTTCCCCATTAAATGTTTTTTTCCACTAAATGTTTAGATTTTATACAATTATTGTGCACTCATGATAACTTTTGCTGCTGAATTATCCACTAATCTAGTTTATAGTAGTATTTTTGTCATAGATTGTGATTATATATTTTTTTAATTTGTTGGTTTTTTTTATAATGAAGTTGTCTGTATTTAGTAGATTGTGTTTAACACACACAAGAGTGATTATCAGTTCAACACAATGAGGTATAGAAATTCTACATGGAATTTTTAAACAAAACTGCACTGGTATCGGATCGGTTCTGAAAAAATGGTATCGGTGCATCCCTAATTGATATATGTGACCCTGGACCACAAAACCAGTCATAAGGGTACATTTTTTGAAATTGAGATTCATACATCACCTATAAATAAGAATAAATAATCTTTCCATTGATGTATGGTTTGTTAGGACAATATTTGGCAACTATTTGAAAATCTGGAATCTGAGTGTGCAAAAACATCTAAATATTGAGAAAATCTCCTTTAAAGTTGTCCAAATGAAGTCCTTAGCAATGCATATTACTACTAATAATACATTTTTGACATATTTACGGTAGGAAATTTACAAAATATCTTCATGGAACATGATCTTAATATCCTAATGATTTTTGGCATAAAAGAAAAATCGCTAATTTTGACCCATACAATGTACTGTTCGCTATTGCCACAGATATACCCGTGAGACGCATGACTGGTTTTGTGCTGCAGGGTCACATATTAAAGAGATCTCATTTGGGATTCTATATTATTCTTACAAAAAAATTCTTGTCAGTTATTAAATCTCTCGTTTCTATTTCTTCACTATGTTTTTACCCACAGCTGACAGTCGGGATCTTGCAATGTGCCGACCTGATTTCCATGGACTCTGGCGGAACGTCTGATCCTTACGTTAAAGTGTTCATCCTACCAGATAAGAAGAAGAAGTTTGACACCAAGGTGCACAAAAAGACCCTCAACCCAGTGTTCAATGAATCCTTTGTCTTCAAGGTAAGCCATTTTGTTGGTCAAATATTGATGTGTAAAGAGTGGCCTATTATAATATTATCCTAAAAGACAGCATATGTTCCAGTTAATCAAGTGAAATAAAACTTGCATGATCAGAAAAACCCTGGGAATACAGCTAAATGACTGATATGCCTCCAGTGACGCTGGTCTGTCATTAGTGCTCATTGGCCGTTTTCTGCTAAGCCAGCGTTTTTCTCCTAATGCCTCCAGCGGCTCCTGAATGAGCTTTAGTTTCCCAGAGTCAGTAATGAGCTCCGGAGGGGCCGCACATCCTCTGGTGGTCACGGCTAGAGCTCCAACAGTCTCGTGCAAAGAAAACTGATCTAGGACAGGAACAATTGGCCGTCTTCAAAGCCCCAGCCTTACAGTGGGAACGGCTGTCTTTCTAAAAATGGATCGGCCGAATCCGCACACTGTAGAAAACACAGCCAAGTGAGGGGGAGGTTTTTCTGTTTTACTGTATATACACCGATCAGGCATAACATTGACAGGTGAAGTGAATAACACTGATTATCTCTTCATCACCTGTTAGTGGGTGGGATATATTAGGCAGCAAGTGAACATTTTGTCCTCAAAGTTGATGTGTTAGAAGCAGGAAAAATGGGCAAGCGTAAGGATTTGAGCGAGTTTGACAAGGGCCAATTGTGATGGCTAGACGACTGGGTCAGAGCATCTCCAAAACTGCAGCTCTTGTGGGGTGTTCCCGGTCTGCAGTGGTCAGTATCTATCAAAAGTGCTCCAAGGAAGGAACAGTGGTGAACCGGAGACAGGGTCATGGGCAGCCAAGGCTCATTGATGCACGTGGGGAGCGAAGGCTGGCCCGTGTGGTCCGATCAAACAGACGAGCTACTGGAGCTCAGATTGCTCAAGAAGTTAATGCTGGTTCTGATAGAAAGCTGTCAGAATACACAGTGCATCGCAGTTTGTTGTGTATGGGGCGGCATAGCCGCAGACCAGTCAGGGTGCCCATGCTGACCCCTGTCCACATCTCCTTTATATAACAATACTCAAAGGACAGTGTGTTCTACGCTCAGCTCTGCAAAAACTGTTTGAATGTTTTACATGTCAAATGGTTTCCATGTTAGATGCCGTACCAGGAGCTGGGTGGGAAGACGCTGGTCATGTGTGTGTACGACTACGACCGCTTCTCCAAACACGACATCATCGGTGAGGTAAAACTACCCATGAACACTCTGGATCTGGGTCAGCCGATTGAAGAGTGGAGAGACCTGGACAGCGCTGAGAAAGAGGAGGTGATTATTAAATGAGCTGATATTATGATCATCCAGGTTTGAGAAGAAAGTAAGCGTTAGATCGGCCTTCTCGAGTGCATCTGTAGATGATCACACATATTGATATGTTTTCCACACAGCCTGAGAAGCTTGGTGACATCTGCATCTCCCTGCGTTACGTTCCTACGGCGGGCAAACTGACCGTCTGTATCCTCGAGGCCAAGAACCTGAAGAAGATGGACGTGGGCGGCCTGTCCGGTGAGAGCCTAGCTGAGACATACGAGTCTCCAGCAGGAAATGTGTCGTATATTTGATGCTGTTAACTCAACATTTGACCTTTGGCAGACCCGTATGTGAAGATCCAGCTATTGCAGAACGGGAAGCGCCTGAAGAAGAAGAAGACGACGGTGAAGAAGAACACACTGAACCCGTACTACAACGAGTCCTTCAGCTTTGAGATCCCTCTGGAGCAAATGCAGGTAGAGCTTCTTCTTTTTTTTATATATTAAACTATTATATTATTTATTTTAATATTTAAAAAATAAAAAAGTCTATAGGTTTTGATTCACATAGCAACAAACATTTAATATATTACATTTTATATATTATATACTATAATTTAATATTTAAAATAATGTTTATAGGTGATTTGATTGGCATAGTTACAAAGTTGTAATATATTTAAAATATTATACTGTGCGATTATATATTAGCATTTATATTTTAATATTTAAAGGTTTTGATTATCATAGTAACAAACATTTAATATATTATACTATTTTATTATATACTATAATTTAATATTTAAAAGAATGTTTAAAGGTGATTTGATTTGTATAGTCACAAAGTTATAATATATATTATACTATGTCATTACATATTATAATTTATATTTTAATATTTAAAAAAATAAAAAAAAACTATAGGTTTTGATTATTATACTATTTTATTATATGCTATAACTTAATAATTTAATATTTTAAAAGAAAGTTTAAATGTGATTTGATTTGCAGTCTTAAAGTTGTAAATATTATACTATGTGATTATATATTATAATTTATATTTTAATATTTAAAAATAAAAATTGTTACAAAAAAATGAATTTATTCACAGTTGTATATAGTTTAAATGTTTGTTTTTTGTATTATATGCCTGACTGTGTGTTATTTAGCAAAATTGAAGTCTACATTTTTTGCTAAAAGTTGATCACCAAAAAATGATATTTTTAATATATTTTAAGATAAAACATAAAATCACAATATATAATCAGATATTATAATATTTTAAATATGAAAAAAGTAGACTAAGACTTAAGTCACACACTTTTGATATTTTTAAAAATATTATTCTATTTAATTATACATGATAATTTTATATTTAATATTTAAAAAGAAAAAAATGTTTATAGTCTTTGATTCAGAATAAAAGTTGAATTTGATCATAATTTTGGTGAAAAAATGCGTTTAAACACCGCGACCACAAAAATGTGTTTTTAGTACCATATTTGTACAATACATTAATATATTATACTATTGTATTATATACTATAATTTAATAATTTAATATTTAAAAGAAAGTTTAAAGGTGATTTGATTTGTATAGTCTCAAAGTTGTAATATATTTAAAATAAATAATATGTGATTATATATTATAATTAATATTTTAATATTTAAAAAATAAAAAAGTCTAGGTTTTGGTTCACATAGCAACAAACATTTAATATATTATACTATTTTATTATATACTATAATTTAATAATTAAAATAATGTTTATAGGTGATTTGATTGCCATAGTCTCAAAGTTGTAATATATTTAAAATATTATACTATGTGATTATATATTAGCATTTATATTTTAATATTTAAAAAATAAAAAACTAGGTTTTGATTCACATAGTAACAAACATTTAAGTTTATTATATACTATAATTTACTATTGTAATATTTAAAATAATGTTTATAGGCGATTTGATGTGCATAATCACAAAGTTATAATACATTAAAAATATTATCATTTATATTTTAATATTTAAAAAATAAAAAAGTCTATAGGTTTTGATTCACATAGTATCAAACATTTAATATATTATACTATTTTATTATATATTATAGTATTTAAAATAATGTTTATAGGTGATTTGATTTGCATAGTCACAAAGTTGTAATATATTTAAAATATTATACTAAAATGTTGATCACAAAAAATGTTTATGGTTAGGGTTCAGATATAATATCTGATTGTATATTTTAAAATATTATACTATTTAATTATACATTATAATTTTGGATTTAATATTTAATAAAATATATATTTATAGTCTTTGATTCAAAATAAAGGTTGAATTTGAATGAAAATGCATTTAAAAACTAGCCTAGAAATCTAGACGCACCCTAGCGGCAGTAATGTAATTTGCAGCCAGGGTCGTCTAGCAACTCTCCGTCGGCTTGCGAGCTGGAAAAACCAAACTCTAGTCAGGCCAATCACATCGTGTATAGAGTCGGTGGGCGGGCTTAACATAATGACGGCACAGTTGCGACGGTTCGGCGTGTTACTTGAAAACAAAGAAGCTGGCGAACAGCGGTCTTTCGAATCGGCTTTGGCGACTTGGAGATAAGCTTTTCTTTGAGAAAAGAACAAAGAACGGCACTGAAGTCATTCTTAAAAAAGGAAGATGTGTTCGGAGTTTTGCCGACCGGATACGGCAAACGTTTAATCTATCAGCTGCTCCGCTTCACCTTCTTCATTGCTCTGGTTGGTTGTAGTGCTATCCTATTGAAAGACAACCGTTTATCCCGCCCCTCGGATTGAGCCCTGCCAACGGTGTGTGTTCCCATCCTGATGTGGGTCTGGCTTGTCAAGCTATTTAAAAACCTCAACCACAAAAATGTGTTTTTAGCACCATATTTGTACAATACATCAGTGTTCATTTTAACAGCAAATTTTGATTTAGTTTTAGTCATATTTTAGTCACCTAAATTGTTTTTAGTTGTAGTCGACTAAAATCTAATGAGTTTAGTTACGTTGTAATGCATTAATTGAGCATTTAAGCATTACATAACCGACTGTTACTTGAGTACATGACAAAACTGACATTGACATAATTGTGTTTTTGACCGTTCAAGCGCAAAAATACACAAAAGAGCTCAATTCACTTCTTTTGTTTGTTTTTTAAAAACATCTATATAGTTTTTATAATGTTGTATTTCTGTTTTAGTTGGTATATCAGGTTAAGCTAAAGCTTCAAACATTTTTTTATTTCAGTTAACATTTATTTAATTTCAAGTAATGAATATTTTTTAATGGTTTTAGTTAACTATTATAACCCTGATACTTTATTGAATAATATGTGTCAAATACTGTTCTTAGTCTTTCCTCCTGACTATGAATTAAATGGATATGAAATTAAATACAGTTTATTGTGTAACCAAAAACGTAAATATAATGCGTGACTTTTAATTATAAACAAGCTCGAAATACACCGGGACTCTTATTTTGAAATGTCTGCGCCTCTACTGCAGTTGCAGCTGCTCATTCAAGTTCAGATGAGGGAGATAAAATATGCATTGTTACAACCGTCTAAAACACATTACTATATAAACATGGTAAAGTAAACATTGTCATTATTCATCAGCATTAGTTCATAAACATAACCTGTCATAAATGTGTGTTATTCATTGATTGAGCCGCTCTGTAGAAGCTCAACAGCTCCGTGTTTTCCCGCCGTTAGATCCGCACGTTACAACTCAAATGTGTTCATCTGTTACACAGGACATCAGTTCTGACGGGATCTCTTCCCTAATCCTCCCTCCCTAACATGTCTCGTTTTTATTCGTTGACGAAAATGACAGGTTTTCGTCATAGTTTTTGTCATCCAAAACTGTTTTTATTTAGTTATCGTCTCGTTTTCGTCAATGAAAAAAGGTCATTAAAAAAATTAACACTGCAAACCATTAGAATAAGCTTGGCTAAATGATTTTCCTTATTGCTTTAGAAAATCATTGTGGTGGTGACGGTCTTCGACTACGACAAGATCGGCAAGAACGATGCCATCGGGAAGATCTTCATCGGCAGTAAAGCCCAAAGCACAGCGCTCAAACACTGGTCCGACATGCTGGCCAACCCGCGCCGCCCCATCGCCCAGTGGCATCCCCTCCAACCGGAGGAAGACATCGACGGCGCTCTGGCCGCCCTCAATGCCAAGAAGTAACGCCTCACATCTCAGCCCGACTAACCAACTAACCAACCCACCCACCACTGCATGACACACACACTCACCCGTACGCGCCGCCAGTTAGTTCCACAAAAACACTCAAGAATATACTTGAAAAAGATGAACAGTATCACATGTTCGTAAACCGAGGCAGGAGAAAGAACAGAAAGATTCGCAAATATAAAAGTGCACCTAAAAAGCGAAAGCAAAACGGTAGACGTCGCCGGCACCGTTTTCTACCTAACACACTGATCGTTAAAAACCAACAGTGAAAGTGTCCAAATTCAAAAGTGCACAAAAGACTCACATTATTCTACATTGCATATTATAAGAGGTTTTTATCTCATCTCATGAACAGGAATTTTGTGCCTGATTGAAAGTGCAAATAACGCTGAGTTTATGAAATATCCACACGTTTGCACAAGCAACGATTGACCGCGTTCAGTTGAACATCCCAGGAGTCGTTTACATCGTCAGTGAGGAAATCAGGAGCTGAAATGTGGCCAAAAGAAGATTCAGGTTTTGTAATAGTGCCGTTAGATAGGACTGAGACGTTGCAATATACATTAATGTTAAACTCCACACTAGTCACGCATGGTTTACACACAGTCCGTGTAACGATATACAGTAGATTTTACTGTAATGCTGCCAAACGTTCATATCTCTCTCATATAAGCCTGGCAGGCGTCGTGTTCACTAAAGCTGTTTCGTGGGATCCGGTCGAGGGATTTTCCTGATCTCGGTGTATTTCACACACATCTGAATGCCCGGTTGACGTCATAATAATGAATGCCTTGACCCGGTAAACTCATGCCAAAGTGTTGAACGGAGCGGTACGTGGCGGATAACTGGGCGAACACACACAATAAAGCAATCCCATCCATGCTTGTGTAAATATGCATTGATCAAATCGGTTTCTACAGCATGTCCCTATAAATTGATGTACATAGAAGCATGTTTTAAAAAAATAGAGCATAATTATATTGTGTACGTGTGGCATTTGTCATTTTGATAATAAAATGTAGAGAAAAGATATAATGCACTGAATGCACATTTTATGAAATTGCCCTGAAAGGGTGTAAGACACTTAAGAATATATTAATATCGAGTTTTTCAGAAGAAATGATAAAGAGCCGTGAGTGTTAGACTCATGCGTGTGCGTTTGTTTCCTTTTTATTGTCCAGTCGACGTGTGTGTGTCACGTTTCTGTGTTTGTTCTGTGAAAATGCTCAGTTTGTGAATTTACAGGAATGTCTTGTTAGGGTGAATCTCGCAGGTCACAGTTCACCTCAAAATCACAAGAGTGTGTGTTGTGCATAAAGAACATTGATCAAATAATCATCATTTAATGGTGGAGATGTGCTTAATTATTATAACTCATAATGTAATCATTTGTAATTATTATAATAAAATGTTCATAATGTAATAATTTTCTCAAAATGTAATAAAATCTTGAGCTCATAATGTAATCATTTTTACATTATAAACTCACCAAAAACGTCATATTTGCATTATTGTAATAGTTTCTAAAACATTAAAAATATTAGTATTCCCTTACGGTACATCCAGTCTTAACTACAGTACCTGTGAAATGCAACATTTAAATATTCATGCAATTATTATTTATTAAACATGAAGCATTGTTATTCCTTTACAGTATATTGTAAAAAATCTAAATCCAGATAAATAAATAAAATCAGAACTTTTACACCTTTAATCTACGACTAGTATCAGTAATCTGCTGGATTTCATAGGTTAAGAATTTACTGTAAAGGAATACCAATGCTTTCTTTAATAATAATAATAATAATAATAATAGCATGAATATTTAAATGTTGCATTTCGCAGGTACTGTAGTTTAAGACTGGATTTATATTTTTAAAAATGTACTGTAAGGGAATACACATTTTTTATGTTTTAAAAGCTATTACAATGATGAAAATATGACATTTTTGGTGAGTTTATAATGTAAACATTTTCTCATAATACAAAAATTATTACATTATGAGCTCAAGATTTTATTACGGTTTGCATTATTACATTACGAACATTTTATTATAATAGTAATGTAATACTATGTGCAGTTATTACATTATGAACATTTTACTATAATAATAATGTAATACTTATTAAATGATGTGCAGTTATTACATTATGAGTTGCTACATGTGGCTTCAGCGCGTAATAGCCGACGTGAAATATTCCTCATTTCTCTGTTGATTTTGGCGTGAAACATGACCTGAACGCTGTTTCCAGAGGTTCATCTGATAATGTACAGTGTGTAAAACCGCTTTCTGAAACTAGAAGCCATATGCATGGGCCCTCGCAAGAGCTCATCGTTTTTGGACACCTCAACAGAAATCAATAATAACAACCACCTTCACACATTTGAGCCAGAATGATGCGAGTGCAACTGTCTGTTCAAAGACGGGTTTCGCGGTGTAATCCAGCAGGGATATCGACAGGTATGAAAGTGATGCCCTCATGTTTTCATAATGACATATATTCTCACAATTGCTTGCAAAAAAGTAGTTAGAGACGTATCATGGTGATCCACATGTGCAATGGCATGACTTTATTATGCAATGTGTGTACAGTTGACAACCAGCTCAAGTTTTTTAGGTCATTTTTTGATGAGAGTTTGCAAATGATTTTCTGAATAACTACACTTTAGTTTTCCTAACATTGTCAATGACAGGAGATTATTTCCATATTTCAGTCGGGCGCAGATGAATGTCTGTCTGTATCAAAATACACCGCCGGTCAAAAGTTCTTGATCGGTAAGATTTCTGATGTTTTTAGAAGAAGTCTCTTACGCTCACCAAAGCTGCATTTATTATTAAAAGCACAAAATACAATATTGTGAAATATTAAAATGTAAAATAACTGTTTTCTATTTGAATATATTTTAAAATGTAATTTATTCCTGTGATCAAAGCATCATTACTCCAGTCTTCAGTGTCACATGATCCTTCAGAAATCATTCTCATATGAGGATTTGATGCTCAACAAACATTTATGATTATTATCAGTGTTGAAAACAGTTCATATTTCTGTGGAAACTGATACATTTTATTTCTCAGGATTCTTTGATGAATAGAAAGTTCAAAAGAACAGCATTTATTTTAAATAGAATCTTTTGTAACATTATAAATGTCACTTTTGATCAATTTAATGCATCCTTGCTGAATAAATGTATTAATTTAATTTAATTTCCCAATAAATAAATAAATAAATACTTACAGACCCAAAACTTTTAAATGGTAGTATAATGTTGCAAAAGCTTTATATTTAAAATAAACGCTGCTCTTTAGAACTTATTATTCATCAAAGAATCTGTTTTCAACACTGATAATAATCATAAATGTTTGTTGAGCATCAAATCCTCATATGAGAATGATTTGTGAAGGATCATGTGACACTGAAGACTGGAGTAATGATGCTTTGATCACAGGAATAAATTACACTTTAAAATATAGAAAACAGTTATTTTACATTTTAATAATATTTCACAATATTACTGTTTTTTGGTATTTTTAATAAAATAAATGCAGCCTTGGTGAGCGTAAGAGACTTCTTCTAAAAACATTAAAAATCTTGCCGACGGCAGTGTGTATGTAGAGGCCAAGATGGGTAATTCATGATCAAAGATTCTGTTTATGTTCTCATTTATTGTGTTCACCTTCAGTTCCTTCACTGAATGTTCCGTCTGTTGTGTGTAATAATTGGATTTTTTTATATGACTCTCAGCCTTGGACTGTCTAACTGCTGCTTAGGAATATCTGTCTGCTTCTGTGTGTTGTACTTCGCAATAGGACCAATGTAGAATAATGTCTTAGTGTTTCTTCTGTGGACGTGAATCAAACTGCAGGGGTCTGGTGTTCCTCGGCAGAGCAAGCAACAAAATCCCAGTCTTCCCTGGGACACTGTGGATGGACGCCAGTCGTCTGGCCCCCTTCCCTCTCTGTGTTCGGACAGGTTTCCATTCTAATATCGGACCATATAAGACCTTCCCAATGCAATACTGCCAACATCTCAGCTTACTAACATCTCCTAACACATGGTGTAAAGACTCTTCCAAAGAACTGATGCCTTCCTTTCCCTTTCCGTTCGTCCCAGTGTTGTCGATTCCTTTCTTGGATGCTTTGGCATGCTTTGAATTCCCCTTCTACAAATCGGCCAATGAAGAAAAAGAAAGCCTTTCCTCTGGCGATTCGTGTAGCTTCTTGTCATCCTGTGAAAACCAACCAATAGAACGTCTACATGCAGATTTATCCATGAGTTATCGATTAGTTAATCATAGGAAATAAAGATCTTTTAAATATATTGTTTGTTTGCAGTGGTGTGTGTGTGTGTCAGTCCTTGAATGTAGACACTTTTGAATTTGTTTCTAGTACACTAAGATACTTTTAAGAGGACCATGTTTTAACCAGAACAATATAACTATCTAGTCATATTAAACTGGATCACTTTTTGACGATGAAAACTGCAAAACAAGATGGACGACGCACATTTACTCCGCCAGTGTCCCAATATGGCGCCGACATCCGAGTCTGAGCGTGAAGTGCAGCCGCGGGATCAAGGCCCCGCCCACACTCCCGCAAAATCGGTTAGTACAGTTTACTACAGAACAACTCATTATGTCTGTGTGAAATAAACAGGTATGGAAATGTAGAAATTAAAGTTGAAGCTCCAATCAACTCCTGAAAATCGCGAAAAATGTCTGTTGGTGCCTCAGTGACTACTTCACTCAGAGCTGTCAATCACAGCTGTCAATCATGACCCCCCCCCCCCCCCCCCCATCCTTCTTTGTAGCAATTAAGTGTTAAATGTCCAAATATTTAAATAAAACAAATTAATAATGTTCAGTTATTCACTTAATAGGCTATTATTATTATTTATTAATTAACAGTTAATCAAGTTCAATTGTTTTTATTATGCACTAATGTGTTTTCGTACGCATTATAGTAAGCTATGTGTATTTTAAATTAATATCATTCGTTACGTATATACTTATAGGATAATCATTAACTGACAGTTTGGGGAGACGCGATTTCGAGGGGGAAACCCGCTTGATATCTATAACGATAGGTTTTGATTGGCGATTGAATTAAATATTTGTATTCATATAGGCTACTGTGGGATTTGTTTCTAGTACACTATAAGATACTTTTAAGATCACCATCTTTTAATCAGAACAATATAAATATTGTCATATCTAGTCGTATTAAATTGGGTCACTTTTTGACAATGAAAACTTTCTAGCGAAATAAATGTTCAAACGAATCATGCCTGACACGCAAATGAAAATCTATCCCTGAAATCTGTAAAATAAAAATTAATTATATACAATAATCATTAAAAACAGACTGTGGCAGTTGGTGACGTTGACTCACTGTGATTGGTTAATCCTGACCAGCGCTGAGAAAAGTAACAGCTATCACGTGACAAAGCCCGTCTACTTCAGCTGTGCCTCGGATCAATAATTACACCTAAATAATGGCACCGATTAACTTAAATATTGATATTGAATTTAAATTATACATCATTAAATATGAGGTGTGTTATTAAAACCCGCCGTATCTGCCGGTTAACCCGTTTCTAACACGTGTCCTCCGGTGCAGCAGGAGGCGGTAAAGCGCAATAAAGACAGAAGCGCGACCGCATTCGAGGCAGAGCACCGGATGTGCTGATCTTAAATCTGACAACAAACAGAATTCTGCCGTTTTAAGACTCCAGTTTCACATTTATATCCACAGGTAAGTGGTTTGTTTTGTGTGTGCTTGAATTATAGATGCATATGGTGTTTTAACTCTGAATAACGTGTGTGTTTATCCGCAGATCATGTCGGATCTGGATCTGTCTCCTCCGGAGGTTCCCGAACCCACTTTATTCGAGAGTCTCTTGCGTTATGGATTATTTCTAGGGGCCATTTTTCAACTCATCTGCGTTTTGGCTATAATTATACCTACATCCAAGAGCCACGAACAGGTGCGGACAGCTTTCACAGATTTACTATGGTATTTGGTCAAAGTTTACAGTAAAGCGAGGCAAATACAGAATCAAACCCTTTGACAATGGTGTTAAAAACAAACTGTTAATGCAGGACTGAATGCAGGTGTTAAATAATCATATAACAAGTGATGTAATAATGTATCATTACTGCTTAGTTAAATGGAAGTCAAAAAAAAAAACGGTTAAAGGCACAATATGTAATTTTTCGTCGCTTATTCAAAACAAAGGGGTGTCTTGACTCCTTAATTTGGCGGAGCTTTTATTCTGCTCTTATTATTTTATTCTTATTCTAAAGGAGTCAGACAAGCGCTTCCGCTTCTTCCGCTCGTGTGTGTGTGGTAACGCAGCGCTGTTTTATCATATTACACACATTTGAGTGTGTTAAAGTTATGTTATAATGCTACTCTGTGTGTTCGCTCGGCGCTACTATGAGACACTTGTTCACACTGCAGTGAGTGAGATCATATTAGGCATGGTAAAACATGGTACTCGCGGTAAATCAAGAACACCAGATCTAAACAATAAGACTAACTGTGTTGAGCTGGAGAACAATGATTAGTTTCTGTCCATGAATGATCCAAACAGTTGCTCACCGTCTAATAAAACACATCATATATTAAAGCGGCTTTGGTGTTTCCATGGTTTCTACAAAATACAACCGGAGGGTAACACGGGTATGATGTCACTGATGGGCGACGCACGGACATGGTCCGTATCCTGATTAAATTGCTGATTTTTTGAATAGGTGCTAACATCACCACCAGTCAAATAGTATGACTAAATGTTATTTCGTAATTATTTTGCAATCTATATTTAACTTATTTTTAACATGTTGTAGTCGTCTTCTTCTCTGGCGCCCCCTATTGACCGGCCGCCACTGCCCTTTTGAAACAGTTACTGTTCTTATAGTTGAATATCTCAAAATGATTTTATATCAGGGTATGATTGACATTTTGGATGGATGGATGCACTCTTATGATGGATGGATGGATGGATGCACTCTTATGATGGATGGATGGATGGATGGATGGATGGATGCACTCTTATGATGGATGGATGGATGGATGGATGGATGCACTCTTATGATGGATGGATGGATGGATGGATGGATGCACTCTTATGATGGATGGATGGATGGATGGATGGATGCACTCTTATGATGGATGCACTCTTATGATGGATGGATGAATGGATGCACTCTTATGATGGATGGATGCACTTTTATGGACTTCAAAACAGAAACAGCCATTCACTGCCATTATAAAGCATGGAAGAGCCAGGACATTTTTTAATATAACTCTGATTGTGTTCGTCTGAAAGAAGAATGTCATACACACCTAGGATGACTTGAGGGAGAGTAAATCATGGACTAATTTTCATTTTTGGGTGAACTAACCCTTTAATGTAGCAATAATTAATCAACTGGGGAAGTATGGTGATGTCTATTAGTTAAAAAAGAAATTCAAGTGAATTTATTCTGTTGTATTTCATATTCAGGTGGAGCCGTCGGAGCCGGTCGACACTCGCAGCTCTGAGCAGAACCGGAAGCCGAAGGGACCCGTTCAACAAATCCGACAGAAACTGAAGAAGGAGAGCAAGAAGAAGAGATAGAGTGTGTGTGTATATATACCGACTGAGTGAATATGAACGAGAGGAAAACGTTACAGGATTCAGCTGATTTACGCTGCATTCACACGGGGCGTCGGCCTTAACGCTGCTCGTTTTCTTTGAATGGGTGGCGTCATGCATTGCTCGTGGCAGAAGTTGACAAATCAGCCAATCAGATCGCCTATGCAAATACCCCAGCGCAGACCCTAGCCAATTGTTCATGCAACACCAGAAGAGTAATATGATTGGCTGTTGTCACTATGACGGTCGCTCCAGACACGCCCTCCGTCAAGCGTCGACGCCCCGTGTGAATGCATCGCTGTGGATCGAACAAGATAATGTGTAGTTCAGCCATTATAACATCTGATTTCAGTTTGGATGGAGTGTTGTCACATATGTATCGTTGTTTTTTTTATTAATCTTTATTGCATCTGAATAAACGGATGACCATCTGTTTCTTTCTGTGGTGATAATGTTCAGTAATAGTATTAGCTGGTGTAATGTTCAAATGGCACACACGATTTACAATCTTTTTTTTTTTTTTTATGTTTTCTCACGTGTTCCTGTATGGGTTACTAACTATCTATAATACAGTGGCAAGAAAAAAATGTGAACCCCTTGCAGAATCTGAATAATTAACAAATAAGGTTTGCTAATAATTATCTGCCAGATTTGTTTGCGTTTCAGTTTGTTCCAAAAAAACAGCCACAAATGTTTAAAACACTTTATTTGAAATGCACATTGATAAATATCTCTTTGGTTAAAAACATGATTTAAGAAAATAGGCATCACATATAAACAGTAATAAAACACTAATATGGCTAACATGATCTCATTTTGTGTACAAATCATAGATATGAAAAACAAGCAATTTAAATAGATATCAATGCCAAGACGTCTTCATGAGGATGTGGATTCGTCTTCCACATTAGAGCTTATTTTTATGAACAAGGTCCCGTCTTATAACAGCATTCACTGCAGGGAAAATAAGCACAAACACATCATTAGTGCTGTTCAAAGTGTGCATTACTATTACTAGCATTAATGATGCAATCAAACCACTACTGTGTGTGGTGTTACTTTACTAGTCATTTTTATGCCACACAGGATATGTCAAGCCGTTGTAACATTTAATCCTTAAAGCGTACTAGTATCTATTTTCATGTTATGTATTCCACAATTTTCATGGTATCTATTGACTAAGTACTAGTAGCTAATGAATAAGTATAGTATCTTTTGAATAAGTACTAGTAGCTAATGAACAAGTACTAGTATCTATTGACTAAGTACTAGTAGCTAATGAATAAGTACTAGTATCTAATGAATAAGTACTAGTATCTTTTGAATAAGTACTAGTATCTTTTGAATAAGTACAGTATCTAATGAATAAGTACTAGTATCTATTGCCTAAGTACTAGTTGCTAATGAATAAGTACTAGTAGCTAATGAATAAGTACTAGTATCTTTTGAATAAGTACTAGTAGCTAATTAATAAGTACTAGTAGCTAATGAATAAGTACTAGTATCTTTTGAATAAGTACTAGTATCTTTTGAATAAGTACTAGTATCTTTTGAATAAGTACAGTATCTAATGAATAAGTACTAGTATCTATTGCCTAAGTACTAGTTCCTAATGAATAAGTACTAGTAGCTAATGAATAAGTACTAGTATCTAATGAATAAGCACTAGTATCTATTGACTAAGTACTAGTATCTAATGAATAAGTACTAGTAGCATGAAAATAGATACTAGTACGCTTTAAGGATTAAATGTTGAAACAGCTTGCCATACACAGGAAGGTCTGACGCTGTAACTGACCCTCCACTAGACGGCAGCACAGAGTTTAGCACCTGAGCATTTCCTGTTGTTTTGCTGAGACAAGTTAGTGGGCTAAAAATGGAAAGTTTTCAGTCTAAAATTAGATTAGGGGACAGCATTTACAGGTATAATCAGCTTGAAATAGAAGTTAATGCGTTGGTGGGATGTTTTGTAACACCCACGCCGTCCACTGCAAACACAAACCAATCTACATCCGTGGTGTAATATTAAAACGAGGCTCACAACATCAACTATACCAAGCTTTATGTGACTAAACAGCACAATTCAAGTGTATTTACGAGTGCTTTTGTGACTGAATGCTATCCTACAGATCAATAGTGTGTCCTGTTTGTCCCCGTGTGTGTTTTAGGTCTGCTAGCTCAATATTTAACAGGCTTTAGCAGAACCGGAGGCACTGACCCATATAGTGGCGCCTGATAAGAGTGGCATACATTAGAGACTAGCACACCGGCCTCAGAAATACACTACTACATATAAACACACAACTGTGTGACATGCTTTTACGCTTTTTCTCTTTTTCAGCTTCAGTGTGTAATGCTGCTGTTGGAGCATAAAAAGATCTGCAAGATTACAAAGCTCGAAGTTACTCCAAAGGGAGATATTTGATTTATTTTGATCATCAAGGTTAAAAAAGTCTTAATTTGACCTTCCACAATTTAAGGCCTTAAAAATGTCTTGAATTGGAGCAGAAAGTCTTAAATTCAATATCATGGCATTAAATTAGGGCTTATTTTCTGAGATATTGAACAAAAAAAGGTGAGCTATTTTTTGTCAAATTAATAAAAAAGTTATGGAGATCTGTTGGAAATTGTATTTTCAAACTTTGAAGTGTCACTCATAACTCATCGTGTGCTTAGACATTTAGAGGACATATTGACGTGTTAGGTTCCCTTCAATTTATTCGTTAAATTTTCTTTAAGGTCTTAAATTTACCTTCATAAAACCTGCAGAAACCCTGTATTATGCAAAATTCACTTTTATAAGGTGTTTGAACACAGATGTGTGTCACAACCAGCCTATAATGGTAAAAATCCACCCAGTACTGTTATTATAATCCCCATCAATCATTATCAATCTCTCATATTTCCCCTTACTCCTGTGTAAGAGTAGGGAAGCCCCGCCCATGACTGTTGCTGATTGGCCCTTTAGCATAGACACGCCCCTGAGTGAGAAGCACAGAGACGCCATTTCTGTTTACTCGCTGTATCAGCGCTCGAGTATTACAATGTGTGCGCCCAAAACATTACTAATGTTCTGTTGATGAACCAGCGAACACACGAGTCTCATCGACTCCGGCATCAGAGCCACTGAGGACACCGAGGGTGAAGTTCATTTATGAAGGAAATGTGCCGAAGAATGACGGTAAAATGTTATATATTTGCACAAATCATTTAACGCAGGACTGCTTCACCAACGCTGGATTTGAGAAAAAGTAGTTTCTGAAGGACGGGTCGATACCAACGCTTCGGCTCTAACTTCATATCAGAACAAGTGAGGATGGCACTTCATATTCTGTGAATGTTTGCAGATTTCCTTTCTGAATGAGCTGAACGCTGTACGGCTAATATGGCTAAAGTTAGCATCGTCTCTGACTGTATTCACAGAGACTAGAGCTGTGTCGTTAGTTTTATCCCGAAAACACTCGCCGTCTGTGTAATTCATAAACGCACATTTATTATGCATTGTATAGTCAGGTGATGGACGTGTTACGTTCCCACACGAGCAATTATACAACAATTTAGAGATTAACATGACAGTACATGCTAGTCGATGAGTTGAATCAGCGTAACTCCACAACAACTAACGTTACATAAATGTATCTAAACATGTACGGCTGCTCCACAACTGCTTATTTCTGACATTTTGTCTGAGTGAGATTCGCCTGTTTTGTTGTTGACGGAGTATCCAAAGCTTGTGTAAAGACTCCGCCCTCTTCTGGAAGGGGGGGCGGGGAGCAGCAGCTCATTTGCATTTAAAGGGACACACACAAAAACGGTGCGTTTTTGCTCACACCCAAATAGGGGCAAATTTGACAAGATATAATAAATGATCTGGGGAGTACTTTGAGCTGAAACTTCACACACACATTCTGGGGACACCAGAGATTTATATTACATCTTGTGAAAAGGGGCATAATATGTCCGCTTTAACAGAATCCACTTTTCAAGAACTACAACCAATGGCTCGTTTAGGGTGTTTTTTCCACCCCGTTTCTAAAACTCATTTGTTTGACCTTCCTAAGGCCTACGAAAACTGATTTTAAACACTGTTCCTGAACATTATAACTAGGGATGGGCATTTTCCCAAAATATTGTATTCGAATATTTGGGCTCACAAAAAACGAATATTCGAATATTCGTTTATTTAGAGAAAATAAAGACTAATATTTTTATTCATCAAGTTGTCGTCACCATTCCTGAACAAGCTTACGATTAGGCAATGTACACAACAAGCTTACGTTACATCTTAAGGTTTTCTTTCAGTTCAAAACATTAAACATGTAAACAAAAAATATAGGCCTAAAGAACAAAAGCATAAGATGCAGCGCAAGCGGAAAAAAACGCTAATAAAGCTGAGCGCGCCAGTTATCATGCAGAACGTACATATACACTCGAGTCGGTATATGGTTATCGTGTTTATATTGTTTCACATTATAATGTTGAGAAAAACGATAATATCATGTGGATGATATTATTCTTTCGGGTGAGAAAACGCACTCCGCTGACAGACGTTGCAGAGAGACAAAGATAACGGTGTGAAGTTTCTAACAGCACTTTGTGTTTTCTGTTCTTAAACCCCGACGAAACTTAAAGGAAGCATTTGTCTCGAGATCATTTTGCTATCATAAGTTATCTCTATTAGATAACTTATTTATTAGATTAGATTTGATTTGATCCAGAGAGAGTTCAATGCAGCTCCGCACTCCTGAAACGCAGCCGTTCACACTTATCGGGACAATCTGTTGTTTATGGATCACAACTTGTGAGTTTGTCTTATTATTTCTAGTTGTGTTTTCTATTAACAGTTCCAATGATAAGTTTTATGTTGCTGCTGTGATGTAAACAAACGCGCTCCTGCTCGCCAACATTAGTGTTGATCTAGTGTTTACTGTCACGTCTGTACGACTGTTCACCGGCCCGGAGGAACATTAACCATGGGTTTGTGATCCATTACTGTTTGTTAAATCTCTGAATCAGGCTTGAATTGGTTTGAAATTGACGCCATCCTTAATATTTACATCTGAGTAGAGCTGGCGGTTATGGTAAGGGGCGGGACATTTCCTGAACACACGCTGCCAATCACAACACACTGGGCCAGCTGACCAATCACAGCACATTTTGTATTTCGGAAGGCGGGGCTTCATCGAAAACA
The DNA here is from genome assembly GCA_039654105.1 of Coreius guichenoti. Lineage (NCBI taxonomy): Eukaryota > Metazoa > Chordata > Actinopteri > Cypriniformes > Gobionidae > Coreius > Coreius guichenoti. The sequence continues at coordinate 41,289,939 of CM077180.1, forward strand.
GGAAATAAACGGCGCGTTCAAGCCAAACTGGGGAGAGGGGAGCTGTAATAATGTAAGATATGTGAAAAATAATGTGTTTTGTGAACAATCAAGCATGAAAGCTTATTCTAGTACACCCCAAAAATAAAACAAGACTTCGTAAAAAGGCATAATAAGACCACTTTAAAAATTTCTTAAAAGAAACAGTTCCAGTGTCTAAAAATATATATTTTCCTTTATACACTCATATAATCTTTCATGAGTTTTTGGGAAGAAAAAAAGTCTATAACTAAAAAAAGTGACTGTGAAGCTTTGGGGGTGTTGATGGATCTGTGTTTGATCATCGCTCTAATGATCATAGTCTTTGACAAAAACACGATTTTCTCAGTTTTTTTGCTCAAAATGTTCAAATGTTGATAAAGTAATGCATGAAGCTATGCATGTTCAGATATTCATACAACAATATATTCTGGGGGCAGAATATATTCCACAGCTTAACCACGCCCACTTTTATAGCATTTTTTAAAACTGTGGTGAGAACTGACTGCTGTTGAACAGGGGGTTTCATGACCCTTTAACTTAAGTGTTTATCATTATATATACTGAATGATCAGAGTAATGAAGCCCACAAACCATCATCCAGATAGGCCTGATCCAGGTTCTCCTGCTTGATGGCGACTCTCACAGGACTGGCGTTTCTCTGGTGCTCCACGGGCAGGTACGTGTGCTGATGGCTGCGGGCCGGCGGAGACCTCCCTGCAGTCGGGGACGCCCTCGAGCCGTATGCCTTCGGATGGGCCCCGGCGGAGCACAGCTCCGACACATCTAGGGTGGGGAATAACGAGGTGGCTGTTTGGATGCTGTCACCTGCTATGGTGTGCTGGTAGGCGTTCGGCATGAACATGGACGCCAAGGGCGCGCTGTGTGTGGCCGCCATACAGGAAGCATGACCCGGGGAGCCGGAGAGAATTCCTGGCACCTGGTAGCGGATGGATGCGTGCTGGAGGTGGTGTTGTGGGGTGTTGTACATGCCAGATTGGGGTCGCTGGTACGACGGTCCGGTGGGCATCATACAACCGTCCGCAAGATGGCACGAGGGAGGAGAAATGCCCATGATGGGACGCGCGGTACAGCCGAACTGAGCGTAGTGGTATTCTTCAGCCGGCTCTGCTTTAATCTGTGGCACTAGAAAGAAAACCCAAATCATTTGGACGAGTTTTAAACACTAGGTAATAAGGCTGGGTATTGACACAAATGTCACAATTCGATTCGATTCAATATTATTTTGGATATCAGGTACAACACATGACAAATTTTCTCAAGGAAACAAATCTAATGCTGTAAACTGGGAGTCAGTTGTAGCCTACTATAACATTAAAGGTAAAAATTAACTGATTTGTATACAAACTTAAATTACACTCAATTACGTTTTTTTTTTTTTTTTACAATATTAAAGTTATAATATTATCTTTATAATTACATAATCATATGTACTCCAATTCGTTTTTTGAAATATAAACATTTAAATGGTGGCTGTCATAAAAACTTGCCAGATTTATTCAAACATGCATTAAATATTGAAGAACATTTAAAAATTATAATGAATATGTAATATGGTGCATATATTTAGCAAAATGCTCCTCTCGAGAGTTAATTTTTCGAGTTTATGGACACTGGATATGGTTTTTCTGAGGTAAATGTGACGTTATAAGCTGTTTCATTGACGTCTTTCCACGGTTGAAACACTGATTGAGCGATTACATGAGACGTGATACTGATTTCGGTAAGTTGTACTGTATCTTTTAACACACTTTCAGATGCTCATTCATGTTTATTTCGCGCTGTAACTGGTGTTAAAGAGGAAGAGAAGATCCGTTCATGTGCGCTTCTCTTGAGCGATCTCACGCCACAGCACCAAAACGCTATTTATGTTTTTGAATTTCGTAACAAAATGGACATACAGTGGTGGTCAGAATTATTGGCACCCCTGGTAAATATGATCAAATATGGCTGTAAAAAATAAATCTGCATTGTTTATCCTTTTGATCTTTTATTAAAAAAAAAAATTCACAAAATTCTAACCTTTCATTGAAGTAAAAGAATTGAAAGTGGGAGGTAAATCAAGTTATGAAATAAATGCTTTTCTCCAAAACACGTTGGCCACAATTATTGGCACTCTTTTATTAAATACTTTTTGCAACCTCCTTTTGCCAGCTCTGAGTCTTCTCCTGTAACGCCTGATGAGTTTGGAGATCAGAGATCATTCCTCCACACAGAATCTCTCCAGATCCTTCAGATTCCAGCTCTTCTCTTCAGGTCATCACTCATTCTCTATAGGGTTCAGGTCAGGGACTGGGACTTCATTTTGTGTTCAGGGACACATTTGTGTGTTGATTTTGATGTTTGTTTTGGATCGTTGTCCTGATGGAAGATCTGACCACGGCTCATTATAAGATTTCTAGCAGAGGTCGTCAGGTTTTGATGTTTTATCTGCTGGTATTTGCTAGAATCCATGATACCATGTATCTGAACAAGAAGTCCAGGACCTCCACCAAAAAAATAGGCCCACAACATTAAAGATCCAGCGGTGTATTTAACCGTGGGCATGGGGGACTTTTTATCCCATCTGGTGGGTTTTCTGCCAGAAAGCTCTTGTTTTAGTGTCATCTGACCACAGAACCAGGTCCCGTCTGAAGCTCCAGTCGTGTCTGACACTGAATATGCTGGAGTTTGTTTCTGGATGAGCGAGGAGGATTTTTCTTGAATCCCTCCCAAACAACATGTGGTGATGTAGGGGTTGTCTGATTTTTTTTTTTTAATCTTTCTGACCCCAAGACTCAACTAATCTCTGCGATTCTCCATCTGTGATCTTGGAGAGTCTTAGTCCGCTCAAACGCTCCTCCTCTCGTGCATTAGGACGATATACACACACATCAGATTCGTAACTTTATTGGAAATTCTTAATTATTGCCCTGATGGTGGAAATGGGGATTTTCAATGCTTTAGCTCTTTTCAATTTTGTGAAGCTCAACAATCTTTTGCTGCACAGCAGAACTATATTCTGTGGCTTTACTCATTGTGATGATGATTAAGGGAATTTGGCCTTTGTGTTTCCTCATATTTATACTCCTGTGGAACAAGAAGTCATGACTGGACAATTTCATGCTCCTAGTCACCCTGGTGTGCTAAAAAATGTAAATATTAATGGGTATATACTTCAGAGATATTTTATTCATAAAAAATTCTAGGGGTGCCAATAATTGTGGCCAACGTGTTTTGGAGAAAAGCATTTATTTCATAACGTGATTTACCCTCCACTTTCAATTCTTTTACTTCAATGAAAGGTTAGATTTTTGTGAATTTTTTGAATAAAAGATCAAAAGGATAAACAATGCAGATTTATTTTTTACAGCCATATTTGATCATATTTACCAGAGGTGCCAATAATCCTGACCACCACTGTAATTTGAAATCTGAGACTTTGTTTCATATCAATAGTAACAAAGCACAATTATTGCGATTTAATGGATGGGAGGCGCTACAATGTTCCGTTCATTCATCAACTGAAAACAGGATAGACTAATCGATTATTGGGATTTAAGAATCGATATCAGTTCGTAAAAATGAGAATCGATTAAAATCGATATTTTTTACCCAGCCCTAATAGTAGGTCATGTGATCATAAAGAGAGCGACGGCGGCACCTGAGAGGGGCGTGTAGGTGAAGTTTTGAGGCTGGCTGCATTTCTTCTTCCCATTCAGCACGTGAAAGCTGACTTTGACCGGGTGGTAGATGTTGGGGTCCCGGTACGGAGGGATTTCCAAGAACAGCAGGTTCTGATGGGAACACAACTCACATTACGCCATTATTGAAGACCATTATGAATCATTTTATGAATCAAATAGTTTGAAGTGCTTACAGATGTGCTTTTGTCTCTGTAAACCTTTGCCTCCGCCTCCCATATCTGCAAGTCAACTAAGACAATAAAAGAAAAAAACATGCATGGGAACAATAAATATTTGAAACATCATATTATCTTCTTATATTCTTTACAAATAACATACGATTTTAAACACATCAATATTTCCTAAAGAAAGAAGTTTTACTCCAGTTACACTAATTATTTTGAAAGAATATTTTTATTCATCAAGGACGCATTAAATTGATCAAAAGTGACATTTATAATGTGACAAAAGATTCTATTTCACATAAATGCTGTTCTTTTGAACTTTCTATTCATCAAAGAATCCTGAGAAATAAAATGTATGACGGTTTCCACAGTTTTCAACATTAGCCAGGTTTCCATCCAGGGATTATTTTGTGGAAAAAGGTTTAGCGCATCAAAATGTTTACTGATATAGCTGATGGAAATGCCAATTATCGATAATTTTTTGCAAATGTAGATCTTTTTCCGTTTAGTGTGTACATTCTATGTCGATACTTCAAATGCAGCGAAAAAGTAGTTTGGAAACACTTTGTCAAAAAAAAAAAAAAAAGGGCTTTAACGCAAACAAATGTGGCGTCACATGACAGAATTAGCCTATACAGCATCTGCGTCGTTAAAGCACCGTTTCTCTGTTCAAAGGTGCATTAAATCTATTATATTCATATTATTAAACTGTATAATAAATTAGGCTATTTTATTACTATTGGTAAGAATAAGACGTTACCTCTCAAACATCATTCATCCTTATTTTTGTAATTTTGTCGGTTTTTTACAATCTAATAAAAGTTCATCAGATAATAATAGCTGCACCCGTTTCTTAATATTGCTTGATCAAGTATTGATCTAACAAAGTCTTCATAACGAAGTAAAAAAAAAAACGACACTTGTTAATAAAAATAATTTTATGTATACAATTTAATAATATATAATAAAGTTTTGTTTCAAAATGATGAGGAAAATATAGCGCCTTGAAAATCTCTGCAACTCGTCAAGAATAAAAATGTGGCGTCTGTCAAACGAAGGAAGGCTGTTTGAGTTTCAATACTGACACACATAAAGGTAAAATACACAACATGTTACTTCTGTGTCTGAATAAATCAAATTAATGCCATAAATCACGATTTTCACTATCACAAACAAATAATTTTACAAATACAATTATTTTACATATTAATAAATTGTATCTCAAAAAGTGAGTTGAAAAAGCTCTAAACGAATTTTAGAATTAAGACGGCAGCTCTATAAAACCATTTGAAAAAATTAAATATAGGCGACACAAATGATAAGTTTAGGTTACAGCTGCATCTCTGAGAGAAAAACATTAGCAGTGATTTGATGGATTTGATGTTATTACACTCTGAAACCAGAATGAATATCTTTTATCTTTGGTTTGAACCGCAACTGGCTTGATTGCATGCCAATCTTTTTTTATGGAAATATTGCATAAATATTGCATACAGGACAAATGAGCCGCCCTGTGTCCAAACCCATGGGCTCTGTCACATAAAGCCAGTTCATGCCGCCCCGTCAGACACGCTGTCCCGTGATCTTCTGATTAATATTTCATAATTTAGTAATAGGCCTATTATTCATGAAAACAGTAAGCATTAAACTGGCGAATTTCAATCGTCTCTGCATTTTACCAATATTTGGGACATGAAAGATTATATAATTTGCGATATATGCAAAATTATGTATGGAAACGATTTAAGGGCAGATTTTTTTAGCGACACAACAAAACTTATGCGACGATGCGTTTTTTTTTTTTAGGGATGACATCATTATGCACACCATTTTATCGGTAAAATGCCAATTGGATGGAAACAGGCTGGAGACAGCAAATTTATCTTTCTTTCTTTTTTTTTTTTTACACACATTCACTTTATCAATAACAAAACTGGAAAAAGTGGTTGGAAACTTGGCTATAGATAATAATCAGAAATCCTCATATCAGAATGATTTCTGAAGGATCATGTGACACTGAAGACTGGAGTAATGATGCTTTGATCACAGGAATAAATCACACTTTACTATATATTCACATAGAAAACATCTGTTTTATCATTGGGATAATATTTCACAATATTGTTGAGCATAAAAGACTTCTTTTAAAAACGTATGAACTTTTTTAATTTACATCCGTTCACATACACACGCACTTGTGTACTATTCGTAGCCACAACAAATAGCTGGTCGGTGACTTCTACACAAGCAACAGAGAAAGTTTCATGCGTAGTGGATGAACTCCCACTCTCCTGCTGTGCAGCATCACTCCGAGTACAGGAAAGGAAAGAGACTCTGTGCTTGTAGATGCTATCTGTGCAGAGCAAACCACATCCTCTCGCACCACACTGCACACCTAAATGGAAAGTGCTGCTCGAAACTTTGCTTGCGTCAGATCTCTATAGGATGTCGATGTGAGTCACGGCTGATATATGCTATTGTCCTCATGGCCGTTCTGTGACACTGAGATTTCACTCACGGACAGTAGTGGAGTATTTTTACTCTGCTTAAATCTGTACTTAGAGTGTTTCTCTTTGGAAAACTTTTACTTCACAACATTCCAAAGCATAATATTGTACTTTTTAACTGCACTACGTTTCATATTGAATATCATTTAATACTTAATTACATTAAAATTGTAGTACTTAAGTGAAAGTAATTCAACTTGAGTACAAGTAAGAAAGTACTACATTTTTAATGTAAGTATTAAAGGTAAAAAAAACCCTTTTATTTATGAAATGTAGTTAAATCTTTACTTGGTTTTGCATCTATCAATTTTTAATTTATTTTAATTTTCACTCTAATTGGTTTAGCATCTGCCAGTTTAATTTCATGCATCTACTTCCATATTATTTCAGTGTTTATGTGCATGGATTATATATAAAAATGCTATATTAAAAATGGAGGTTACACTTTATTTTACAGTATCATTGCTACAGTGTAACTACATATTTAAGCACTGAGTAATATTAATTAACTACATACTATAGGGTTAGTTGCATGTAATTATGCATAATTTACTGTTATTACTATGGTAAGTACATGTAACATATGTAACACTGTAAAATAAAGTGTTACCAAAATGTTTTAGTTGCCTTTATGTATACTCTCAAATAATATGAGGTTATTAAAGGTGTGTGCATAATAAAATGCTAAAAGTAGTTTTAGATTTAGTTTATCACATTTAAATGTAAAAACCTACCAATAAACAGGTCTAGAATTGACGTTATGTACAGTGCGTAGGTGTTGGTTGAGGTTTCTGACATCTTTAAACACTGACAGACAAACTGGTGGGAATGTGTGTGTGGGGGTGTATGTGTGTGTGTGTGTGTGTGTGTGTGTGTGTGTGTGTGTGTGTGTTTATGCAAGCTTTGCAAGGCTTATCTTTTTTTTCACTCTTGTGTTATTGCAAAGGTTAACCAAAACAGACTGCAGTCTGGACCACCATTTTTCTCAGCATATGCAAAGCACATCAATACGACTTCAAACAAATCACATGCTAATTTTCTCCACAGATGGCTGATAGTGCCTGGAGAAGTCAAATATTAAAAGTTCTATGTTGATGGTTGGAGCTGTTAACACGCTACAGCACAAAACTAGTCTACCTTTTGTAAACTTTTGAAAGTTGTTCATCCATGTTCACTGAAACTGTAGACATCCGGAGATACAGAGTGTCTCCAAAAAGGATTTGGATACTACTTTATAGGGGTGTAACGGTACACAAAACAGACGGTTCGGTGCGTACCTCGGTTTTGACGTTACAGTTCGGTACGGGTTCGGTACAGCAGGGGAGAGAAAACTAAATATAAAATTGCTTTTGATTTATTTTTTATTAAACAGTGGTTTACTGAACAAATTGTGTCTGCCCTTAAATGAATTCAATTATAACTAAAAGTTTCTTAAATTTAATGCTGTAAACTATATAGGGAGCCCTTACTTGCACATTACTACAGTATAACAACAGAGCCCAAACTATTAGCCTAAATTCAGTTGCCTATTTTTAGATATAATGATCAACACTCAAATAACACATTGTATGCAAACATGTAAACTTCACATAAGGCAGTTTTTGCATTAACTTCAAACTTCAATGTTTTTACTCCAATTCGTTGTTGAAATATAATCATTTATACACCGTGGCTGTCATTTTCATGACCGATTTATTTAAACACAAATTAATCCAGACATCACTAACAGGTTCAGTAGAATATAATGAATATATAGGCTAATATAGTGCATATATTCAGTGAAAGAGTTGATTTCTCTAGTGAACTCACAGCTGTGGACACTGAATGACTTCTGAGGGAAATGTGATGCTGCGGGACATTGTTCTCAAGCTGTTTTATTGACGACTTTCCGCCGTTGAAACACTGATTGAGTGATTACACCACATGATATGCTTCAGTAAGTTGTAATCTATCCTCAACATACCTTCAGATGTTCATTCATGTTTATTCTTTGACTATGACGATCGCGTTCACTCGCCTGTACAGTGATCAGTCACGCCACATTAAAGAGCCTCAAAACGGCATTTATCATTTGAATTTCCTGATAAAATGGACAGAATACTTCATATGTTCATGTGGGAACTCGGATTGAAGTGTGTTCCGCGCCTAAAACAAGCCGACTGTTAACTGTTTAAGATTGCATTCGGTACCGTACCGGAAGCCCTGTACCGAAACGGATCGGTACGAATACGTGTACCGTCACACCCCTACTATTTTAGTCTATCATCTAATGCAATAGCATTCAAACATATTTAAGAGTGCCTTGAGTGTCCGAATATTTTTTGGAGCCAGTGACGACCTCTCCGCTCTCTAAACAGCCGGTTAACCACTACACTTATAATCAGTGAAAGTGTGACTCTCACAGAAGAGTTTTTACTCACCATGCGTCTTCTCAAAGAAGATAACTTTGGACTCTGAGGTGAAGTTCTGTCCCCTGAGGATCATCTGCAGTCCGCCCATAGCCGAAGAGTGATCCACGTCCTGCCGCTCCACCGCTGGCTGCTCATGGGCCGACCTCTGAGCTGTAAAACAACACAAGGCATTCATGCTTTTAATGTTGAGAAAATTACATTTGACCATTTGGATATCATCATAATGGACAAATAACAGAAGTGCACATTCTGCGTGGTGCCACTTCAAATCTACAGATTTTTGAGTGAACATTAAATACTATAAAATATTATAATGAAATATGGTTACACTTTATTTTAAAGGTGTCAAATTATTAGGAATGCAGCGATATGAACATTTTGGCCGATAACCGATATATTGGCTGATAAATCTAAATCCAAATTTTTATATAATATTTGAGATCCTGATTACAAAAACAAAAGTCTCAGCATTAAATCCATGTCCCAAACACACAATTATAATGTTCTCATATGTAGCCGATATGACAGACATGTTGCTCTGAACTGTATTTATCTTTTTGAATGATTTCAATCATATTTCAAGCTATTCAAACCCATCATGGTGAACAGTGAAGTGTCTCAGCTGAAGGAAATAATACATTATTTATCGGCTTTAATATATCAGACAAATTTTCATATCGGGCCGATAACGATAACATTAAAAATGAACATATATCGGCCGATACCGATATGGTACTGAGTATTATTAATTAATTAATTTGATCCCTTAAAACGCATCTTTGATCACCAAAATGACATATTTAAATGTTTTTTTTCTCCCTGTGAAAAATGTATTTGTGCCTTAAAATAGCTTGAATGTAACTCGACACCCTTGCCTCATTTAGTATGCACGGATTCATGAATGTGCAAATGAGCCCCGCCTCCACTCACTCACTCCAGCTTCACTCTCTCAACTTTACTGTAGTAAACGCTGCACAATGGTATCACTCTTTACAACGACGGACACGTAACGGTAATTAATATGATTAATCTTTAGCTTGACCACGTTATCAAACAGCTAATAATGTGTTGCTAATGTTAGCATGTTCCCGTTCGCCATCTCAGAAACGCTTTGAACATCATAGAGCGTCAGTGGAGGAAGGCATATAGTTCATCATAACATCGTAATATACATCATATACATAATTCACCCGCTATATTGCTAAATGTACCTGAGTCTCTTGAGACTCCCTGCTTCAGAGAATAGTTAATGATATGCTAAAGCCCCGCCCACACTCTGACATGATTGGTTACAAGGTCGTTTGTGACGCCAGAAACACCGGCGATTTCAAACCGTGTTTTTGAGACTGTCTTTGGTTCACTGCAGTTTTAAGGAGAAAATACTCTTTAAAATAATTTGAACAAAATAATTTGCACATGGTTTGTCTTAAAGCATATTAAAAACACCACACAGACACATAAACAACATTAAAAACTTGATTTTTGATACTTTTACGGTTAGGGTTAGTTGCATGTAGTTATGCATAATTTACTGTTATTACTATAGCAAGTGCATGTAACGTGTAACAAAGACACTGCAAAATAAAGTGTTACCTAAATTATTTGTGACCCTGGACCACAAAACCAGTCATAAGGGTCAATTTTGTAAATGAATAATCTTTCCATTGATGTATGGTTTGTTAGGACAATATTTGGCAACTATTTGAAAATCTGGAATCTGAGGGTGCTAAAAAAATCTAAATATTGAGAAAATCTCCTTTAAAGTTGTCCAAATGAAGTCCTTAGCAATGCATATTACTACTAATAATACATTTTTGATATATTTACAGTAGGAAATTTACAAAATATCTTCATGGAACATGATCTTAATATCCTAATGATTTTTGACATAAAAGAAAAATGGATAATTATGTTGGATATTGTCACAGATATACCCGTGAGACGCAGGACTGGTTTTGTGCTGCAGGGTCACATATAATAATATAATTAATACGAATATAAAATTATAATAATATAGATATTATAATCGGTTGACAACTAGTCAACTCTGTACAGAAAGATGCCTGCACAAACATGCATTAAAATGTACGGTTATAATAATGAGTCTGAAATGCGTACAGCACTCAATAGTCTGCGAGGCCACTTGGAGAGAGAGCCACTGGCCTCCGGGTTGAGGAACGTGGACACGGAAGACCAATCTCACGCGCGTGTTTTTCCGTCCCACATCCGTCTCTCCTTTCTTCAGCTCAATGTCGGCGTTTCTCAGTTTCAGGATGCCAGCGCAGTCAACTCTGGAAATGAGAACATAGATTTAGCAGGTGAAACACTGGATCTGTTCATGTTTATATCTACTATCCTACACCAGATATAGTGAAAACTAGTTGCAGGGCTCGACATTAAGCCTGTTCATGTGCTTCCAAGTAAATCGGTCATTCATTGTCCGAGTAAAACATTTGCTTGTCCAGAAAAAAATAGGATTTTTTTGTGTGTTGTAAATATAATTTATTCTGAAGCAATATTCTCATCAGAGTTCAGTCAGCTTTGACATATTTATGATATTTTAATCTTTATAAAGGGCATTTTCCCCCTGATCGTTTTAAATATATTGATCAAATTTTAGAATTTTAAAACTTAAAAAGCACATGAAAAGGCTTAATGTCGAGCCCTGGGCTATTTCATAGGTTTTCAGCCACATTTAAACAAATATGAAGCATAATATGAAGTGTAAAAGCGGCAGAGCCACTGCTTTATAACTGAATAAAATTTGTTTCATAATTGACCAATTTTGCAATATCAACACTGTTATTGAACTGAATTTTAATAATGAAACTAGAGCTGCTTGTTTCATAACTGATTAACTTGAGCTGAATAATGACACTATTGTCTTTATAGAGCATTATTTGTCTCGAAGTTTGCATCATCGATTCTGTTATTTTCCTCTTTAAAGCGGCTTTAAACCAATGTGTATTGTATAACGCGCTGTATAGATAAAGGTGGTTTGACTTCAACTGGAGGACACAAGCATTTGTACAACTCAGGGTTTCTGCAGGTTTTATGAAGGTTAATTTAAGACCTTTTAAAGAAAATTGAAGGAATAAATTGAAGGGAACGTACATCAATATGTTCTCTAAATGTAAAACTTCAAAGTTTGAAAATACAATTTCCAACAGATCTCCAAAACTTTTTTACTTATTTCACAAAAAAAAAAAAATAGCTTAAAGTTTGAGATCAGAAATGTTGGAAAATCTTGAGAAAGTGATTTTATGATTAAAACAAGAACAAATATCTGCCAATGGGTTCATAAAAAGTTATTTTCATACCCATTGACAGATATTTATTCTTGTTTTAAGCATAAACTCACTTAATTTTGTTCAATTTCTGACAAAACAAGACTTAATTTCTTCATTTTGCATCTCAAGTAAATGTCTCTTGATTTAAGGATGTTTAGAGATTTGTGCTGGAAAACAATTTTTTGCAGTGCATGCAATTCAATCAAAATTAATCTGTGTCATTAATTTATTTGTTGTTTTATAGTTTATTCTGTTTTAATTTTTCTGGGCTCTGTTTTAATGGTTAAATTTAACAGCAATTTATTAAAAAAATTTTGAGGGCCCTATGAAATACGTTTTATTTTTTCTCAAATTCCGTCTTTTACTTTTATTCCATTTTTATGAATGGATTCCGTCCATGTTTTCTGCATCACTGAAATCATAATTTAATGCCATGATATTGAATAAGACTTTCTGCTCCAATCTAAGACATTTTTAAGGCTTTAAATTGTGGAAGGTCAAATTAAGACTTTAAGACACGCTGACAACTGTATATTTGACTCAAAACCTCACAGCTATTGAGATGTGACAACTAGCCCCGGTCTTCTGTATGGGACATCATTATCTTCTTACACAACTCTCATGTTCTCCTTGGGCTCCAGTGGCACCTCTAGGATCTTGGTTCCGCTCAGTATCCGCTCCTGACTGTTGGTGGCCACGGTCTTGCCGGTGATGCGGTGGACCTGGTAGAATGCGTGCGGTCTGAGGTTCCTGTCGTCAGCCGTGCCGATGAAGACCTGTAGAGCCAGCGGCTCCGTCCCGGTGTACCCTCGCAACTGAGACAAACCACAGTTTATACCTGCACATGTGATCTAACATTTGATACACAAGATAAACAGGGCTCGACCATTTCACTCGCATTTGCGAATACAAATAGATGTGTGTGAACTGTACAATGTATTTTGGAGCGTATGTGCATTTTCTTAAATGTAAGATCATATAAAGTTATACCTTAAATGGTATAACAAGCTTCTTAATGATCATTTTAAGGCGTCTTATATTTTGGGGATGGAAAAACATAAATGGCGATACTGCCTAATGTGATTATTAAACGTCAAAAGGTTATGATTTCATTAAATAAATGCGAGCGCTTCACGTCTCAAAGTCTGAAGGTGGCGCTGTTGTGCATTCAGGCTCACACACATTTACGCCAAACGCAAATAATGCTGACGACACGTTTACTGTACGGTGTTTATACTGTAATATGTTGTGTACGGTTGTAAGAACGCATATTTTATCTCCTCGTCTGAATCTGAATGAGCTCCTGCAATAATAAAGCGTAGACATTTCAAAATAAGAGTCCCGGTGTATTTCAGGCTTGTTTATTAATAAAAGTCACGCAGTGTGTCCAATTTCCACCCGGTTATTATTCGGTTACACAAACTGTATTTAATTTAATTTCCATTTAATTTAAAGTAAACTATTGTAGCTTCTGTCTGGGACGCCCCGTCACAGGAAAGACTAAGAACATTATTTGACGCATATTATTAAATATATAGATTTTACTAGCATCAGTGTTATTATAGTCAACAAAAACTAAAACCATAAAAACAATCTCTTTACTTGAAATAAATAAATGTTAACTGACATAAAATAAAATATGAAAAAACTGTCATTTAGTTTCATTAACCTGATGTACCAAACTAAAACTGAAATAAAAACTATACGGACATTTTAAAAAATAACAAAAACTAAAAAAAAAAAAAAAAAAAAAAAAATTACTAAAACCTTTAACTAAAATTAAAATGAAAGCAGAATTAAATTGAATTCAAAATATTACCAAAACTGTATAGTATCTCAGTGATATTAAAATAACACTAGCATGGCAAAATCTGTTTATTACAGTGTTTTGTATATATATATATATATATATATAAATAAATAAATAGAAATAGTTAGTTGCGCCCCTAAAGTTTCTATATGCACTCCTAAATTTTTCAACTTTTGCTCCTTGGGAAAAAAAGTAAGCGTCAAGCCTTGATAAACTATAAATAAAAAAATGCGATTGTGGTTGCATTTCAAAAAATTCCTGTATCTGCAAAGGTTTGTTTTTAAATCTGTTGGTGTTTTGGTGATTTTTAGTGTATGCATGAAATCTTTTTATCTTCATTTCCAACAGTAATGATGCTCTGTGTGAGATATGCACACAAGCTGAGTGAAAGCTTTAGTCAGTGTAGATGATATGGCATATTGGCTCATTTCCATAAAGGTGGACAGTGCATTTCATGGCGTAACAGGGAAATAATGTCACCACAATCATTGCATTATCTCTCTCTCTCTCTCTCGGTCTCCCCCTCGTTTCTCTTATCAAGCTCTTCACTGACAGTCGTCTAAGTTTCGCCGACACAGTTTCAAAACGTTTTCACACGCAGCGATTCTCAAGAATTGTCATATTCGCTCCCCACGCCAAACAAAACCAACCTTTCCGCCCTCCCACGGCTTTGCTTCTTCTAAATACACGGCTCTGTCCTCAATTTACCTTAACGACAGGATGGCCTCCAGAAGATGCTTTGACGGCCCCTCGGCTGCCCTCGGTCTCGTAGTGCGCCCTGTGATGTTGTCTGGGTTGAACCTCTATCCGGAGCTCACACTGGTCACCGCTGCTGGGGAGAGGCCAGTCCAGCGCAGGCAACGCAGCCGCCGGCATACTAAGAGATGACATGCTGTTTAGTCACAGTAACCTGCACGGATCACTTATTTACTAACTTTTGGGAATAAAAATCCTTGACTGTAGATGTGCACACATTTTAATCTGGTAAAATCTTCCCAAATGAAACTTTTATTGCTCTAAGGTGGCTCTTTCAGAGCTCAGGAGACTTGTAAGCATCAACTTTATTACAAACTACATTATAACATCAGACACAATGAGAAACTAAGAGTATGGATAGCAGCTCAGCTCCATTAAAGGGATAGATCACCCAAAAATGAAAATTACCCCGTGATTTGCTCTCCCTCAAGTCATCCTAGGTGTGTATGACATTCTTCTTTCAGACGAACACAATCAGAGTTATATTAAAAAATGTCCTGGCTCTTCCAAGCTTTATAATGGCAGCGCTTGAACTGCGAGAGGCGTTACACCTTCTGCGTAAGTTGAATACAGAAGGCGGTCTGGCAGAAGCTAGATATTTTACTTTATAACGTGTTAAATATGGATATTTTTCTTACACAAACCCATCGATTCGCTTCAGAAGGCCTTTATTAACCCCCGGAGCCGTGTGGAGCACTTTTATAATGGATAGATGCACTATTTTGGGCTTCAAATTTTGGGCTGCCATTATAAAGCTTGGAAGAGCCAGGACATTTTTTAATATAACTCTGATTATATTCGTTTGAAAGAAGAATGTCATACACACCTAGGATGACTTGAGGGAGAGTAAATCATGGGGTCATTTCATTTTGGGATGAACTATCCCTTTAATACTGGGATAATTTGATTAGAGTTTATATTGAGATTGCTGACTTTCGATATTTCGAGTACAATAGGGCTGCAAGATTACGTATGCAAGATAATTGTCGATCATTCCCTTGAAATTGTAATTGCGATTATTAATTACTATTATAACAATTTACATTGAATGTTTTGAACAGCTTTATACCATTGTTTGAAGCGACTGCATGCTCTATTTCTATATGAAAATAAGCTGAAAACATTCTTCCTGAAAAACTTTTATTGCTTTTCTATAGCATTAATCCTCAAATGTCAACTATACATTGGTTTGATTTCTATTTTACAGGCACAGTATGTAATTTTTCGTCTCTTATTCAAAACAAAGGCGTGTCTTGACTCCTTGATTGGGCGGAGCTTTTATTCTGTCAGACGAGCGCTTCCGCTTCTTCCGCTCATGCGTGTGTGGGGGAATGCAGCGCTGTTTTATCATATTACACACATTTGAGTGTGTTAAAGTGATGTTATAATGCTACTCTGTGCGTTCGCTCGGCGCTACTATGAGACACTTGTTCACACTGCAGTGAGCGAGATCATATTAGGCATGGTAAAACATGGTACTCGCGGTAAATCAAGAACACCAGATCTAAACAATAAGACTAACTGTGTTGAGCTGGAGAACAATGATTAGTTTCTGTCCATGAATGATCCAAACAGTTGCTCACCTGTCTAATAAAACACATCATATATTAAAGCGGCTTTGGTGTTTCCATGGTTTCTACAAAATAAAACCGGAGGGTAACGCGGGTATGTCATTGATAGGCGACGCACGGTCCGTGTCCTGGTTAAAATCACTTATTTCTCTGGATTTAAACATTCTTTGAAACATTTGGGATAATGTCAGTACACAAGTCAACACAATATGTAACACTGTTCTAGTGGTTTTTGGATATTTAAATCCAAAAATCTTACATATTGTGCCTTTAAATAAAAAAGGAAAAATATGCATGGTATTATAATGTTATACTAAAACTAAAATCAAAACAATGGAAAAAACCCTTAACCTGTAGGAAGAAAAAAATACGCAGAATAATGTAAGTAGACTTTTTTTTGTAATTGCGCCTTTGAAAGATTACGTAATTGTAATCACGATTAGAATTCGATTAATTTGAGTACAATTTGAGACATTTTTGAGATTCTAGAAGAGACACGTGAAACTGAGGCCTTTTTCAAATGGGAAAAAAATTGGAGAAACCAAAAGTCTCCAATATGACTCTCCAGATGTATTGGGAAATCAGTTGATTGAAATTGAATAGAGGCATCTGCTAAACTAATAAATGTAAGACTATTGGTTATTTCATACCTACAAACCCCCGCGAGAGCCTGACTGGACCAGTTGGCAGGCATGAAATAGCATGATTCCATACTGAACTCTTTCTTCACTTCCGCCATGGTTGGGAACAGGCCCGCTTGGCTTTCCGTGTAGACAGAATATTCTAGATTGGGTCTGACAATCTTAGTAGGGATTGGTTTAGTCAAGTTGCCGAGGTTGTTCATGGAATCCTCCAAGTTTGCCAGTGCGTAGAACTCGGTGGGTTCGTCTCGGCCAAAATGGAGGTTTTGAGTCTGAACATAGGTGCGTTTCCCCTGTGGAGAAGACGAGCGAGAGCGTGGAGAGGATGAGCGGCGGTCCAGGACGGAGTCTTCTGTGATGCTGGTGCGAGGGGACGTGTTGGGAGAACCCGAGGCTTGGATGGCCTGCAACATCGGACAAAGGTCGGCTTCGGTCACTCCGACCAGACCTCCTTCACCGCCTCCGGGAGAGATGCAGGGAGAGTATGTTCCTGGAGAATAGCCATCTGAATGCCAGCTAGTAGAGGAGGTGCTACTAGCCGGACTGAGGCATTGGCTCTCCCTGTAGGGCATGTCGTACCCTGGCACGGTGAGCATGGGCCGATTGATGTTCACAGGGTTGGTGAGGACATGGTCATGGTGGTGCAGGTCAGAGCAGGTGATCTCAATTCTCGGGCTGTTGCTTTGGAGAGCTCCGGGGTGGGCGACAAGATCAGACCGCTCGTAAGTGAGAAGGCCATCGGCAGGGAGATGGTGGGAAAGATGGGCCATGGAGTCTTCACCGTAAAGAGAAGTGTCTTGATGAATGCAAGAGGAAGTTTGATTGGCACCATGGTTGGAGGGGACGCCAGACTCATCAGCTACAACAAAAAAACAAGTGAAAACACATTATTAGCATGCTTTAACTGTGTAAATGGGTAGTTCGCAAATAAACAGTAAAAATGGTTTTTTTGTAAAACACCACATATGAAGAAAAAAAATGTGTGAAAGTGTGAAAGGGATAGTTCAGCCAAAAATGAAATTTCTGTCATTAATCGTTCCAAACCCATAAGACCTTCGTTCATCTTCGGAATACAAATGAAGATATTTTTGATGAAATCCGAGCGCATGCGTCGTGTTCACGTGATCAGCATCGGGCCAATGGTAAGCCGGCGTTCTGGCGTAGCTCTGACGTAACTCTGAAGCGCTGCACTGTATTTACTACGTCAGCAGTGTAAGAGACTGACACAGATGTGAAGAAATTGTTGAATAAGTCGTTATTTTTGTTTGTTTTTGCGCACAAAAAGTATTCTCGTGGCTTCATAACATCAAGATTGAACCACTGGAGTCACATGGACTATTTTAACGATGTCTTTACTATCTTTCTGGACCGTGAAAGTGTTAATTACATTGCTGTCTATGGAGGGGTCAGAGAGCTCTCGGATTTCATCCAAAATATCTTCATTTGTGTTTTGAACAATTCTGAGACAAAATCTTACCAAGACCTTGAATGGGGTCCTTCAACTAATTAAACTTGTCAGTGGAATTGCCCGATTTAAAATCAGGATATGGTGTCACGGTTTTCAGTGACAAAACGTATCAAGATCCTACGCTTTTAGAAATATATGGATGAAAAAAAAGATTGTCATTTACTAAAATAGACACTTGCAAAATTATGCCTGAGGTATTTATTCAATTTGTATGCTTTTATTTTTATTTATAATGTAATTTATTGAACTATGCTTGAGACAGTCATAGGACAATTTTGAGATTTGGCTCAAAAATGTGAAATATCTAAAGAGAAAGCAGTTTTTATATCAAAGCAGTTTTATAAACAAAGAAATGTTTAACCATTTACTGCATTTTAAATGATGACAATACTATTTATATTCATTTTTATCTTGTGTGGCAGTGAAAATGCCATGTCACGTCAACAACCCAAATACAGCATTATAACCAACTGAGTATGTAGAATAGAAAATCCGGAATGTTTCCTGTAAACTAAGTAGGCTACTAGAAAACAAAACGGTTTAGCTGCAGTGAAAGTTTCCACTACATCTTTGGTTTCACATAATGTGTGTAACTCGCTTTTGAACCCAATCCATCTACTCCAACTCAAAATTCAAAATGGTTTGTCAACAATGTTTTGATGGTAATATTTTATTCTTTGAGTACCTTAGTATATGGTGATCATACGTACCTTGGAGTACAGTAGTAATCGATTATGTACTTTGTATACAGTTACCAACTGGTTTGTCAACATTTTGATGGTAATGTTTTATTCTTTGAATGAGTAGTAATCGTACAGTACCATGGTATGATAAAGTATCATTAACGTTATTGTATCATAGTTCTGAGGTAAATTACTAATACAAAGACAACTATGTACTTTGTATACAATTAAAATAGTTAGGCTAAGTTATAAGAAGCTAGGAAAAAACACTTGTTATGGGAGGAAAGTATTTCAGAAGGTCTAAATAAAACAATTAGTGATATATCCACTAACCTTGGTCATCAGGTTGGTTGTACAAGAAAAGTAATGGAAAGTCCAGTTCTTCTTGAACGTCGATATTTTCGTATAAATTACTCATTGGACAAGTTTTCAATTCAACGCTACCTTGAAAAAAAAAGTTATTTGAAAGGTAAAAAGAAACGAAAAGGTTGCAATTAATCGATCCCACTATAGTTTCTGCCAAATAAAAACGTTTGGCGACGGTTACGCTTGTTTCTAAGGCAACGGAACGAACTGTCAGTCAGCCGCGCTCGCGATCTACTGATGATTCGATTGCGTGTGAGCGCGGGAGATGCTGAGCAGCTTCCTGTTTGTGAAGAAACTCCCTCAGAAACCTCTGCGACCGAAACTAAGAATAAACCAAACATTTTTAGTCAGAATGTTATAGAAAATGGTCCTCAGAGCTACAGAACACACTAATAATTGAGAGACGTGTCAAATCGGGCCATTTTAGGTCGCAAAATGAGGCACAAACACCCTCTCAGATTATAAATGTATTCACATCTGAAAAACAGGTATATTTAAATTATAAAGTAAAACTTATTTTCACTCTTAAAGGCGCCGCGCGCGTATTTTTAGAATGGCAGATGCAACTGATGCCAGTCTTTGTTTTCACAGTGATTCCTGCCGTTTACACCTGTCCATCCTCATGTCACCTCAACAGGGTTCCTTAGCAACAACAATGGCGCCATCTTCTGGACTGCCCTTGCACAGCGTCTTTTTAATCCAAACGAGCACTTGATTTGAAATTTCAAGCCGTGACACTAGTGCGGCATATCCTCCTGTCCTCAGGAATAGACTTCTGTCCTCTGTGGTGGACATTATATTTTAGTGAATTTCTCTGACACTATACATGTTTTGAGTCTGGATGTCCTGTAAAGAGCACATTCGGGGCTTTGCAGGCATACCAAAGTTTGGAGGTTTCAACTTCTTGGTCTTTAAAAATGACTGACATGATCAAATTTAGCACTCTTATGGAAATATGATAATTTTTGTTTGTCATAAATCAACATCCCATGGAAATGTTATGGGGTTTCAAAATATGACTTTTTCTGTTACAAAACAGGGCATTGATTTCATAGAGGACACCGGGACTTAAATCATGTTTATCGGGCGTTTTGGGAGACACAAGAAGTGAATAGGGAAATAAATTATATATTAATATTCCTAAAACAAATTAGATATTATGAAAATGTTGACAATTATCACTCCCATTATTACAATTATTTCATTACTGTTTCATTACATGTTGCTCCAAGAACACATTTGATACAGTGTATAGATCCATTTCATTGAATGGGAAAACACATTTATGGCCATTTTACCCACATATTGCATAAAGTAAAATAGTATATCAATTCATTCCATTACATCTTTCATAACATAGTTGAGAATCTTAAGCTAAACAAATCCTGAAACCTAAAAATTGATTGGGGAATGAAAAAAAAAAAATCCCACTGTTATTGCCTATATTTCACGTCATTTCATGTATTTTTGTTTTTTTTAAACAGAGGACATAGGATATCATATGAAAATATAAAATGTTTCTTATGCTCTAAACAATGTAATGACATGAAAAAAAAAATACTAAATTCACTTAACTTTTTGAACTTTTGAAACATCCCACACTGCATGAGAAAGTGTACTATTAAAAATTAATTCTCACCACAGAACTGCAAAAAAAATAAGGGTTTAGGGTAGGTTGACCATAGATGACACAAATTCTCATCTCAGCATTTTTGATGAATGGCTACGCTATTTTTAATTTTGTCCTTTCATCTGAATATCAACAATTGTGAGATTTAGTCGGTCAAAACAGTTTTGAGGTTCATTTATCTAATTTTGTGTGATGGTCAGAGAGACATCGTGGGGATCGTAGCAGGACGCCTCCATGAGCGAGCAGTGGGTGAGTTATCCGTCAAATATTTCATAGTTTGTCATCATTTAAAGGGGTCATGACATGAGCGCATGGCTAAATGCGCTCATTGTATGTGCGTAGCCAACATATGATGGTATTTTTGACCAGCTGAGAACTCGTGCAGAGCTTAATGTCAAAACAGTCCATTTCAGTCCAAACTGCCAAATCTCCTATCGCCCATGTAATAAAAATGGTAGAGCAGACGCACTCTCCTGGCGCCACGCTCCTGATGATCTCTCTGATACTCCTGATCCCAAGCGCATTGTAAGTCCAATCGAGTAGACACCTGAGGAGACCCAAGCCAGTGCCTCTGAAATTCCTCCGCCGTGCTGCCCTCCAGACAAACAGTATGCACCCAGACTCCGAAAACACCAAACCATTGAATTTAGTACACACTTCTGTGAGCACTGGTCACCCAGGGGCCAATCAAACTCTCGCTGTTACAAGATCGCTTCTGGTGACCCAGAAGGTTTGTGAGAGGGTGTACTGATTGTGCCATGTCTAAGTCACCTCACCAACTTACATCTGGCAAACTCCTCCCTCTTCCTGTTCCTAACCGTCCACAAGGTCACATCTAGGAGACTTCATAGCAGATCTATCCTCATCTGACGGCAACACCTGCATCCTCGTTGTAGTGGACGGTTTCTCCAAATCCTGACGGTTGATACCACTCCGAAGTTTCCCCACAGCTATGGAGATGGCAGAACTCCTGTTTAACCATGTGTTCAGATACTTCAGACTTCCTGAGGATATTGTTTCCAACAGGGGACCTCAATTCATCTCAAGGGTGTGGAAGGCCTTCTTCAAACTCCTAAATGTGACCTTGAGTTTGTCATCTGGTTACCACCCTTAGGGACACACCAAACCGACGCCACAGAATTAGCGCTGATGAAAGCCGACTGTGTTGTCGCCACGCGTTGGGGGAAAAAAGCTGCATTTGAACACAGAGAGAACTACAGGCGACTGTCAGCTAGCATGCGCGTTCTGCGCCTGCGTGTAAATGAGACAGCTGTCTATTTCTGCAGATATATTCGTGTATATTCATCATTTAAAAAGGGAAACCGACGCTGCAGGCTGCAGATCCACAAACCATAAACAAAGCAGCACATGCTCACCGTTTTGAATATCAATCCTGCTGATCACTTTCTTTATTCCACTCCGCTCATGTTAATAGTACAATATTCGCCCAGGAACACTCAGGTACACTCTTAAAAATGCTGGGTTAAAAACAACCCAAGTTGGGTTGAAAATGGACAAACCCAGAGATTGGGTTGTTTTAGCCCAGCGGTTGTTAAATGTTTGCCCAACGTGCTGGGTAGTTTTATTTAACCCAACTATTGTTTAAAAATTACTATATCGCTGGCTTAAAATGAACCCAAAATAGGTTGTAAATTAAAAAAATCAGACACATAATTACTAGAGGCAACAATAATAATCAAAAGGTGAACATTTATTAATAAGCAATTTAATAAATGTTTATTGCTAATTATTATTCATTAAACTTATTAATAATGTTTATTTATTAAATATATTAATAAATGTTCATTTCCAACATACTTTGTGTTCATTTTAAGCAAAGCAATACAGTAATTTTTAAACAATAGTTGAGTTAAATAAAACTTGCCTTCCAGCCTTCACAGGGGAGAGTCTAGTTGACACGGTCCCTGCTGACACTTCAGGGATGAGTTGTGGTCGTGTCTAGGAGCAGGTCCACCATCTGATCTGGATCCGGCTGACTACTGTAAACCTCGGGATAAACTGAGAGACTAATATTAGCGTAGATGCCATTCTTCTTATGAGGTGTTATGGGAAGTGTTCCTGGTTCCGGCTGACCTAGTTAATGCAGCCTAACAATCATTTAACTGATTTGAATAATAGAAATTGATAATGTTCTATGTGTATGCCATAGTAAAGAGATGTGTTTTTAGTCTAGATTTAAACTGACAGAGTGTGTCTGCTTCCCGAACAATGCTAGGAAGACTGTTCCAGAGTTTAGGTGCTAAATAGGAAAAGGATCGACCGCCTGCAGTTGATTTTGATATTCTAGGTATTATCAACTGGCCAGAGTTTTGAGACCGCAATAGACGTGATGGAGTATAATGCGTTAAGAGCTCGCTCAAGTACTGGGGCGCTAAACCATTTAGTGCTTTGTAAGTAATTAGCAAGATTTAAAAATGTATACAATGTTTAATAGGGAGCCAGTGCAGTGTTGACAGAACCGGGCTAATATGGTCATACTTCCTGCTTCTAGTAAGAACTCTAGCTGCTGCGTTTTGGACCAACTGGAGTTTGTTTATTAAGGGAGCAGGGCAACCACCCAGTACAGCATTACAATAATCTAGCCTTGAGGTCATGAACGCATGAACTGATCTGCATTTTGCATTGAGAGCATATGTCGTAATTTAGATATATTTTTAAGATGGAAGAATGTGGTTTTACAGATGCTAGAAACGTGGCTTTCAAATGAAAGATTGGTATCAAAGAGCACACCCAGGTTCCTAACTGACGGCGAAGACTTGACGGAGCAGCCATCAAGTGTTAGACAGTATTGTAGGTTACTACGTGCAGAGGTTTTTGGTCCAATAATTAGAATCTCTGCTTTTCAGAATTAAGTAGTAGGAATCTTCACTGTTAGGGAGATCCTGGACTCCCAATGTCGAGGTGGTAGACAGTAATACCTGGTCGCTGAGAGGGGTACAGTCCAAAAGAGTCCGCTCTTGGGTCTCCAGAGATGGCATACTTGATCCTACTCTACTCACCGCATTCCATGAAGGTCATCCTGATCGATGTAATTAATCATCTCATTCACCTCGCTGCATAAAAGCCTGCACCACACACACCTCCATTGTCTGGTCTCCGACTAGGAATACCTAAATGCCCAATGTGCTGCTTACCTGTGGATACTTACCTCCGTGTTGATCTTCTATCTTCTACTCCTGAGATCTCCAACTCCTGGCTCCGTTCTCCACCCGTTCCTTCTGAGAATACCTGTAAGATAAGAGAACATCACCATTCTATTCATCAGTGATCTAAAGGTGTGTGGTGCGACTTACCTGTTTGGACTGTTATCCTCATCTTTACTCTGGTTGTTGTTATTTGATCTTCTGCATAATCCATTTCACTGCATCTGTGTCAATGAACTGCTTTATATGGGTTAGGGTTAGGGTTAGAAACATGACAGAAAAAGTTTGCTACTACCACAATTTCTATGGGAAAGTTACTGGAAGCTTGCATAGCTATGGAAGCTTGTTTCCACCATGGAAAAAATAAAGGTAATTGTGACTTTTTATCTCACAATTCAGATTTTTTTCTCAGAATTGCTAGTTTGTATCTTGCAACCTTCTGAAATTTGGTTGATTTGACAAGGAATGACCCTTTTTTGTGTGCATCTCAGTTGTGATGGACCTTTTCTAAACAGTTACTTGACAAAAATGTGCAGTTTTCTAGACTCTCCCTTACAGAATAGAACAATTTAAACAGGGTACAACTGACCCAACTTCAGAAAAAAAAAGTTAATAGATCAGTCACTGGATGGAGTATCTGTATACAAACACAAAAGCATTCAAACTAAATTTGGAGTTAGCTGAAACAGTAAAGTTTTGGTTGAACTCACAACTGAAATGAAACTGTTTTGGTACACTGAAATATGAATTGCTGTTAATCACAGTCGTAGGCTCATTTATCGTTCCCCACAGCTGTGGACTCTATGGCAGAGAGCCAGAAATATGCATTTGCAAGATGTTACAGTAGATTTACTCATTTGTTCCTTGCATCACCTGTTTACATGAAGCTCTGCAGTTACATCACAAAACTTTGATCATGCAGAGACTTTATCACAAAACTTTTCCTCCTCTTCAGCCAATAACAGACTTGTTGACCCAAAAGAATCGCAACAATTGGCTGTGTCCAAATGTCCCGTGAGAGAGACACTAAACTAAGGACACGTCTAAGTTGTGTGATGGTCAGAGAGACTTTGGCAGAGACATCGTGGGGATCGTAGCAGGACGCCTTTATACTGAGCGAGCAGCGGGTGAGTTATCCAAATATTTCATAGTTTGTCATCATTTAAAGAGGTCATGACATGCCTTTTCGTAATTTTAATATGCTCCTTAAGGTTCACTTATGATGTTGGTAAAGTTTTGCACATTTATTTGCAAAAAATGATGTTTGTCAACCCAGATTCTAACCCTCTGACAGAAACGCTGTTAAAGGTTTCCTTTAAGGCTTGTCAGCAAACGCCTGCTGTTCTGATTGGCTAATATCTTTGAATAGGAAAAAGGACCGGCCCCTGCTATTGCATGTGTGAGTAACGGTATGTGTCCTCAGTAGAGTTGGTGTTTTGTATGGATTCTATGCACGAGTGCTTCTGCGTTTAGTCTCTGTGGAAGCTCTGCGCTACTTAAATTGTATCGTATACAATATTACTCACAAAACTAAACCTGGAGGACGTGTAAGACAACAGGACAAAGCTATAGTGATAAGATCCACCTTTACGCTAAAGGTATTTAAATCTTCTAGAACTCATACAAACATGTTATGTTTTAATATAATACTAAAATATTAGGTTTACTGTCGTACACTCAAAATAAAGGTTCTTCATTGATGGTTCCCTGAAGAAACTTTCATATCCATGGAACCTTTCCATTGGTTCTTTACAGTGGAAAAAGGCTCTTTAGATTATTAAATTGAGGAAGAAAAAATGGTTCTGTTTCAGAACTGTTCACTTAGGGTGTGTTCACACTAGTTTGGTTCGCTTGGTTCGTTTGGTCCGGACTACGAAGCCCCGCATGTGACATGCAGGAAAAAACTAGTAGGCTAAATCGTGCGCACGATTTATAAATCGAGGGAACAAATTAGTAAATCGTGTGGATGGTTTAGCAAATCTAGGGAACTAAATTGTAAATTTATAAATCGAGGGAACGAATTAGTAAATTCACGATTCGTGATTAATGTGTTTAACAATTAGTAAAACACGATTTACTTTTTTTTTCTTGCACGTCATGTGTGGGGCTTCGTACCGGACCAAAAAACAAAACAAAAACTAATTTAGTCCTGGTCCGCTTAGCGTTCACATTGGCATTTTAACACTGAACCTAAAGGCATAGGGATACATTCACAACCTATTTGGTTGGCTTTTATTACTTATATGTGACCCTGGATCCCAAAACCAGTCATAAGTCTCGCGGGTATATTTGTGGCAATAGCCAACAATACATTGTATGGGTCAAATATATCGATTTTTCTTTTACGCCAAAAATCAATAGGATATTAAGTAAAGATCATGTTCCATGAAGATATTTTGTAAATTTCCTACCCTAAATATATAAAAAAAAAATGTATTATTAGTAGTTTTTTTGGCCCCCTCAGATTCCAGATTGTCAAATAGTTGTATCTCGGCCAAATATTGTCCTATCCTAACAATACATCAATGGAAAGCTTATTTATTCAGCTTTCAGATGATGCATAAGTTGATGTAAAAATCTATTTAAAAAAAAAAAAAAGACCCTTATGACTGGTTTTGTGGTCCAGGGTAGAGGTCTGCGCGGGACTGTTTTTTTCGTCCCGCTCCCGCTAGGTTCTATTCCGCACCCACCCGCTCGCGCTTAAAATTCACTCTGTGTTCTTACCGCTTAGAATGATTTTCGTCCCGACCCGACCGATCCCGCTAAATTTAGATCCAGATTTAAATTTCCCCTAAAGAAAGAGTGACTGGGATAACAAATAATTTTAATTGTTATATTTTACCGTAAAAAATGTCACAGAGAAAAAAAAAAGGCTAAATCAAACTCAAAATTATAAGCCAAAAATACAAATAAACGAAAACTGTCGGCTTACTAGCTATAGCTACTACAAAATGAAATATTTTTTTAACATCCATGCAAGAACAGAATGTCACTGACTGACGACAGTTTCATTACCGAACGTCTCTCCTCCAAAATCCGAGCACAAAGGCTGAATGTTCTCTCTGAAGGTGCTCTCGTGGACGGGATGCAAAGAACATATATTGCCAGGTTCAGGGAACGCCACCATTGCAGAAAGTTTTGTTCACTTCGAGTTCAAGCGCGGATACGCTATTGTCAAAGGATGTCGGGACCGCCCGCTCCCGTTCAAAGTACACCAGAGTTACCAACCGCTACCGTCTTTGATTTGGAAATTTACTCCCGCGCCGCAAGAAAACTGATTGGGTCCCGCGGGGGAGCCAAATCAATGCTGTGTTCTGGGCTAAATGCGCTCGCTGTATGTGCGTAGCTACATATGATGGTATTTTGAGAAGCTCAGAACTCGTGAAGAGCTAATAAAATGTGTGAAGGAGTCAAAACAGCAGCAGGAATCCCTCCGTCACACAAACGCAGATCTGCTGCGAGGAGACGCGGTTCTGACGCCTGTACCGAACTGTGACGGGTAACATCACGACTAATCTCACGAGAGAAAACAGGTGTGCTTGAGCATTCTGTCCTTTTAAGGATCGCATCTTGTGACATTATGTCCTGTTTTTGGTTCGTTTACATGTTTTTGGTCTGGGTTGCGTTCATAGTTCTTTTGTAGTTTATGTCTCACAATTTGGACTTTTTTTTTATCAAGTCAGAATTGTGAGATAAAAAGGTCACAATTGCCCATTTTATTTTTTATTCTGTGGTGAAAACAAGCTTGCATACAGAGCACTGAGATTTTTACGGAAATCTAGTCCATTCATTCCTCTGGGAGCCGAACTACACGCTCATGTGGGTAACACTGGGATTGGCAGCGAAACGGAGAAAGTCTTAAAGTCGCCATGAAATCAAAATTGGCAATTCTTATTTTTTTTTATGTAATATTGCAGTGTTTATTATAAATGCGGTTTATTATAAATGTACCTGTGCACTTCATTATTTTTTAAAAAATCATGTGCTCTCATAATCTTTATTCAAAAACGTTAACCTTCCCTCCCCCTCGATAGACTTCTCTTCCTGTTATGGCGCGAGGGCGGGGTCTCGTTTCTGCCTCCATTTTGTTAGCAACGATCCAATCAATTCTCGAAGGACGAAATCATGCCCCGCCCTGCATTTTTTCTCATTCCAGAAGCCGTTTCACTAGGATATACTTCACAATAATTGAATAATAGAATTGTGAGTAGGAGTCTAGACGCGACAAAACCAATCAGAGCCAATCAGAAGAGAGTGTGGGCGGAGTCTCTCACTCATAACGAAATGGATATTCACCTAATCATATTCATAAATATAACACCATTTTTTATCAAAAATGCATAGCCTACTGAGTGACTGATACAGGCTTTTGACGTAGAAAACACTTGTTAACAATTTGAATGTTCGTTTTGACCTTTTGTTTATTTACAAGTAGTGCTGTCAAAGGATTAATCGCACTTAATCGCATCCAAAATAAAAGTTTGTGTTTACATAATATATGTGTACTGTGTATAATTATTTTGTATATATGAACATACATGTATATATTTAAGAAATATTCGCATGTATATACTTTAAATATATTTATATCAAATATTTTATATATAAATAATAATAAAAAAAACATACATTATATTATGTAAACATGATCTCTTATTTTGGATGCGATTAATTGTTGAACAGCACTACTTTCAAGATCTGAGGTGAATTATCCATCATGGCTTTCAGTACAGCTCTAAGGTCACGTAAAGTAATATTCAAACTCACATTAAATTATTTTAACATTAAGTAAAGCACATAAACTGTACCTGAGATTATCACTGTCATTCTTTGTATGCTGTTCCAGCCGTTACGTCACAGAAATAGAAACCGTTTGTCTCGCCATCGTTAAGCCCGTCTAGCTCCACCCATTACGTCCAGCGAGGGGGAGATTGACGTCAAGCTCCACCCTTTGGCTCTGCAGTGAGCAGCCTCTCTAAGTGGCCCTGCCCACAAAACACTTCAGCGCATGTCATCGTTTTTTACAAACACCAAAATTGTTTAGATCCATCCTGTTGACATAGCACTAACTGGCATGGAGAAAGCTACTGGATGGAAGTCAATCACTTCGGGAAATATTAAATAATAGCCGGGATGCATTCATATCTGGTAAAATGTCTCCAGTATGCCGTAACGCATTGAGCCTGAATAAACATGGAATTACACATCAAAAACATGAAACTGTTTGTGAAATGTGCGACGGAGAGGTTTAATGCTTCAGATACAAAGCAGTCAGACAAATAAAATAAAAAGAACACTTTTTTGTTTAACTGGTATTAGAAGGTAATGAGTAATGACATTCATTAGTGTTGTTTGTGTGTTAGTGCAGGTTAACTCGTGGCATTAAGGTAACAGTCCACAAGCTGGCAGCGTTGCATTACAGCTCAGATCAGCAGTGGATATTCTGCTCTTTACTGAGACAGTGCATTGAACGCTTCTCTTAAACCATGGCAATTGTTGCACCAGACATGAGACGTGTGCAAAACGAGATGTAACATCTTACAAATCGAGGGTGCATACTGTTTTTATATATATATGTTTGTTTGGGAATGAATGCTGACGCAATGTAAACCTCAACGTGCCAAAAGTATTGGGACGCCCCTCCACATCATTGAATTCAGGTGTTCAATCACTTCCATGGCGACAGGTGTATAAATCAAGCACTAGGCATGCAGACGCTTCTACAAACATTTGTGAAGGAATGGGTTGCTCTCAGGAGCTCAGTGAACTCAAGCGTGGTCCCGTGATAGGTTGCCACCTGTGCAATAAGTCCATTCCTGACATTTCCTCACTACTAAATATTCCACGCTCAACTGTTAGTGGTATTATAACAATGTGGAAGCAATTGGGAACAACAGCAACTCAGCCACAAAGTGGTAGGACACGTAAAAATCACAGAGCGGGGTCAGCGCATGCTGAGGGTCACAGTGCGCAGAAGTCGCCAACTTTCTGCAGTCAATAGCCACAGACCTCCAAACTTCTGTGGCCTTCAGATGAGCTCAAGAACAGTGTGTAGAGAGCTTCATGGAATGGGTTTCCATGGCCGAGCAGCTCATCCAAGTGCAATGCAAAGCGTGGGATGCAGTGGGGTAAAGCACGCCGCCACTGGACACGCTTCTCTGTCTGGCAATCCCATGGACGAGTCTGGGTTTGGCGGATGCCAGGAGAACGGGACTTGCCTGACTGCATTGTGCCAAGTGTAAAGTTTGGTGGAGGGGGGATTATGGTGTGGGGTTGTTTTTCAGGGGTTGGGCTTGGCCTCTTAGTTCCAGTGAAAGGAACTCTTAATGCTACAGCATACCAAGACATTTTGGACAATTTCATGCTCCCAACTTTGTGGGAACAGTTTGGGGATGGCCCCTTCCTGTTCCAACATGACTGCGCACCAGTGCACAAAGCAAGGTCCATAAAGACATGAACGAGTTTGGTGTGGAGGAACTTGACTGGCCTGCACAGAGTCCTGACCTCAACCCGATAGAACACCTTTGGGATGAATTAGAGCGGAGACTGCGAGCCAGGCCTTCTCGTCCAACATCAGTGCCTGACCTCACAAATGCGCTTCTAGAAGAATGGTCAAAAATTCCCATAAACACACTCCTAAACCTTGTGGAAAGCCTTCCCAGAAGAGTTGAAGCTGTTATAGCTGCAAAAGAACAAAAACAGTCAATCACTGTATGATGAATGAATCTCCTGCGTACATCTCTGCTTTTATAATGAGAGTGATTATTCAGCCTCTGATTATTAGGGGCCAAGGACAGAAGATGCGTAGGCACCTATTGTAATCGTTGGCGTTCTTATTATTATTCTTTTACAGAATTTTCTTTCTCTAGAAACAAAATAGTTTTTTCCTCCGATTCCATGGCTCAAGACGATTCGATTGAACCCTATGACATCATTTTCGGTAGTGCCAATTTTCCCACCAAAAAAAACTAGGATGGTAGTATGTCCTAAAACATGCTTACTCTTTTGCTACACACTCAAAAGCATGCTTTCTCCTTCACAACAAAAGAGAAGATACTTCTAGGGCATAGTATAAGGCGGCGAATTGGGAGGCGTTTTGGCTGCTAGATGCTCTTTTTACATTCAGGAGGAATTTTTGAGGTCTGCACCTTACAGTATGCTTTAATAGTACAGTATTTGGATTATATTCCTCATGTCATGACTCCTTTAACTCAGAAACAGACTTTTAAAATCATTGTTAGATATGGCTTTTGGTTTTAAAGTATCTCGGGCTTAACAGTCATTCTCGTTCACAGGTTATTTCATCACCATTCCTCATGGAAAACATCTCGGCTTTGAACCTGAACTCCACCGTCTCCGGTTGGCGCCGTCCGTTGTGGTACCAGTATGATTCATGTGCGGCGTCTCCTCATTGGTTTATCTTCTACTTTGGTGTCAAAGTATTAAACCTGTTTGCGGGATTCCCGATGAACGCCCTCGTGATGTGGCAGATTCTGAAGAAGAAGAGCGAGGGCTCGACATCCGACATCTTCATTTTCAACCTCTCGGTCCTGGATGCCTATTTCGGCCTCATGACGCCAGTGGACATGGTCAACCGGCTGTACTTCAACGATCCCAGGATCTGGTACTCCCAACGTTTCGCCTACGGGCTGAAAGACGTGACTCCGTTATTTCTCACCTGTATCTGTCTGGACAGGTACGTCGCCGTGGTCCATCCCATCGTATTCACCGGGATCCGTGACAATCGCATCCGAATTGGCATCTCGGTGGTGGTGTGGGGACTCATCCTGGCCTACTCATTGACCAAATGCATCTTGGGCGTCCTGAGTGTGAACGAGGTCTTCAGCGGCGTCATCCTCGCCGCCTTTTTCATCATGGTGTTCTGCAACCTGTCCATCATCTGGGTCCTCAGGAAAAGTGTCGCGGGGAAAGAAGTCATGAACCCGGTGAAGAAGAAGGCCTTCAAAATGGTGACTATCGTCCTTGCTATCATCGTGGTGAACTATCTACCTCCGGTGGCTCTGTTGCCATTTGCATCCACCTTCTCGTTTGTGACGCTCCACTGTAAGGTTCTTCTCGCTGTGTTCTCCATCATGGACTTGAGCTGCACCATCGAGCCTTTGCTCTACATCTCTAAGATGGAGCGATCCGAGTTCTGTCCCTGCCTGAAGAGTCCCGCCAAACCCGTCAACGTTAGCGTCTGAAACGAAGCGACGAACCGTCTGAATAGACTCTTGGGTGTCAGTGTATTTGTCTAATCCAGTGGTTCTCAACAGGTCTGTCACGATTGGTCACTAAAAGTAGGGAAAAACACATCATTAAATGCAAATAATGAAGCAAAACTAAGCAAAATAGACTCATCAACCCATATCTATATAGTATTTCAGCACTTATCAAATTAATATTTATTTTTACATGGACAGGGTGACACTCTCATACTCAAAAACAATAAACAGACAAAAAAATATTGAATACATGATTTGAGCTGAACGCACTTGAAACCACTTCTATTTTTCTATTCAGTTTAAGTCATGTTAATAATTTTGCATCTTACTTGGCCTTTTCAGGGTCTACTCATTTAATGTCAGTCAATTTTAATGTTCAATTTGTACATTTTAGTACTGTGATGTATGACTGTGGGGGTTTGGGTTAATGTGCTGCCAATGTTTGTAATGGCCCAGTTTAGAAACACTGATTTAATGAACTGCTCATTATTAACATGTTGACTTTATGAACGTGTGCGTTGTGTTTCCCCAGACGTCTCCTGTTTGCCTCTTTCTGTGCAGCTCATTCATAACATTTCATTCCTCGGGACTCTTTTCTGATTGATTGTTGGACTTCACTTTCTTCTCATCACTGTTTTGTTTTGAGTTTTTGTTTGAGATTCTTTTATTTCTCACAGATTAGAAACCAAGTGTCCAAGTGCATAATTAAGAACATAACGCAGCACTAATTAAGATGTTAATTAAAATACCTAGGGATTAATTAGGAACGGGCTGAAGTGACACAGATGGTATGAGCTTGTAATTGTGTAACTAGATGATGCTACGAGATTAATTAACATGAAAAACATTTACAGTAGATGGTCACGTGAGCTTGTGTTATCATTGATCTCTGGTAACTAGAGACGGTTTTATTGACCAGTGCAATAAGGACAAGAAATATAAATATTTGTTGTATTTATGATGCATAAAGGAATTCCAAAAAATGATGTACTTACATGTCTGTGTTAATTTATTCTTCCGTTCTGAACTATAGCAGCCATGTGCAAATATTCTGAAATATCAGGAGAGACAGATTTATCTTCATTTGAACAGTGAAAACTGTAAAGCACACAGGTTTGACACGCAGCCCTGTATGAAACCCCTCACAAAACTCCACAGCTTTACATGAAATGAACAGTTAAGTATGTAAATGAGTGCAAAAGAGACAAAGACCTATTCGATCTCAGACTCCACTCATGTTGCTTTTGGTTCAGAAAATTAAAATTGCACATGAAATAATAAGGGTCTGCCAAATGCATAAGGTTTGTGACAAGAGGTTTACCATTAAAACCTCCTGGATTCAAATGAAATCTAACTGAGTGAAATGCATGAATAAAAAATAAAAAAAATATTCAAATGCATGAATACACAGTATCTGAATGAAACGAAACGTTAAAGAAACTCACTGTTGCCAGTCATTGAACATTTGCACCAAATACCAAACTGATATTCAACCCTACAGTGTGTGTGGGATGGGAATGTAAATGTTAATAGATCAGTCACTGGGTGGAGTATCTGTATACAAACACAAAAGCATTCAAACTAAATTAGTTGAAACTAATGTTTTGGTTGAGTCAACTGAAATGAAACTGTTTTGGTACACTGAAATATTTATTGCTGTAAATCACAGTCGTGATGAGAGTCCCCACAGCTGTGGACTCTATGGCAGAGAGCCAGAAATGTGTATTTGCAAGATGTTACAGTAGATTTACTCATTTGTTCCTTGCATCACCTGTTTACATGAAGCTCTGCCGTTACATCACAAAACTTTGATCATCCCCTTCCATCGAACTGCAGACATCACGAACTTTTCCGCCAGACCTGCCTCTTCAACCAATCACAAAAGAGTTCTTCTGCTACACACCTTCTTATTGACCAAAATGAACCGCAACAATTGGTTGCGTCCAAAACGTCCCACCTCCGTCTCCCGCGGGATACGCTTTTCTTGGAGCGCCCCAAGAGAGACGCTAAACTGAGGACGTGTCTAAGTTGGGTGATGGTCAGAGAAACGGCGGCGGAGAGCGACAACCAAGCGGAACGCCTCGGTAGTTGGTGAGATTTCTGTTTGGAATAACTTGATTTTATGATGAGGTTCTTATAGACAAAGGTCGTTACTTCGTTTTGCTGCTCTCGCTCTCGTCGAAGAAGCTCAGCTCATCATCATTCCTCATGGAAAACGTCTCAGCTTTAAACCTGAACTCCACCACCTCTGGGTGGCAACGTCCGTTGTGGTACCTCTTTGAGGCGTGTGCGGAGGCTCCTCATTGGTTTATCTTCTACTTTGGTGTTAAAGTATTAAACCTGGTTGCAGGAGTCCCATTGAACGCCCTCGTGATGTGGCAGATTCTGAAGAAGAAGAGCGAGGGCTCGACATCCGACATCTTCATTTTCAACCTCTCTGTCCTGGACGCCTATTTCGGCCTCATGACGCCAGTGGACATGGTCAACCGGCTGTATCTCAGCGATGACACCATCTGGTACTCCGTGCGCTTCGCCTACGGGCTGAAAGATGTGACCCCGTTATTTCTCACCTGTATCTGTCTGGACAGGTACGTCGCTGTGGTCCATCCCATCCTATTCACCGGGATCCGTGACAATCGCATCCGAATCGGCATCTCCGTGGTGGTGTGGGGACTCATCCTGGCCTACTCATTGACCAAATGCTTCTTGGGCGTCCTGAGTGTGAACGAGGTCTTCAGCGGCGTCATCCTCGCCGCCTTCTTCATCATGGTGTTCTGCAACCTGTCCATCATCTGGGTCCTCAGGAAAAGTGTCGCAGGGAAAGAAGTCATGAACCCGGTGAAGAAGAGGGCCTTCAAAATGGTGACTATCGTCCTTGCTATCATCGTGGTGAACTATCTACCTCCGGTGGCTCTGTTGCCATTTGCATCCACCTACTCGTTTGTGACGTTTCGGTGTAAGATCAGCCTCGCCGTGTTCTCCATCATGGACTTGAGCTGCACCATCGAGCCTTTGCTCTACATCTCTAAGATGGAGCGATCCGAGTTCTGTCCCTGCCTGAAGAGTCCCTCCAAACGTTAGCGTCTGAAACGAAGCATGCATGATTTGAGACTCTTGGGCTGTCTGTGTCTCATTGGTTCAAAACTGAGCCAAAATGGTCTTCAAGTCTGTTGTGACGGGGCACTGATAGCAGTAAAAACAATGTCAGATACGATACAATACAATAAAACTAACCATATACACTCACCTAAAAGATTATTAGGAACACCATACTAATACTGTGTTTGACCCCCTTTCGCCTTCAGATCTGCCTTAATTCTACGTGGCATTGATTCAACAAGGTGCTGAAAGCATTCTTTAGAAATGTTGGCCCATATTGATAGGATAGCATCTTGCAGTTGATGGAGATTTGTGGGATGCACATCCAGGGCACGAAGCTCCCGTTCCACCACATCCCAAAGATGCTCTATTGGGTTGAGATCTGGTGACTGTGGGGGCCATTTTAGTACAGTGAACTCATTGTCATGTTCAAGAAACCAATTTGAAATGATTCGAGCTTTGTGACATGGTGCATTATCCTGCTGGAAGTAGCCATCAGAGGATGGGTACATGGTGGTCATAAAGGGATGGACATGGTCAGAAACAATGCTCAGGTAGGCCGTGGCATTTAAACGATGCCCAATTGGCACTAAGGGGCCTAAAGTGTGCCAAGAAAACATCCCCCACACCATTACACCACCACCACCAGCCTGCACAGTGGTAACAAGGCATGATGGATCCATGTTCTCATTCTGTTTACGCCAAATTCTGACTCTACCATCTGAATGTCTCAACAGAAATCGAGACTCATCAGACCAGGCAACATTTTTCCAGTCTTCAACTGTCCAATTTTGGTGAGCTCGTGCAAATTGTAGCCTCTTTTTCCTATTTGTAGTGGAGATGAGTGGTACCCGGTGGGGTCTTCTGCTGTTGTAGCCCATCCGCCTCAAGGTTGTGCGTGTTGTGGCTTCACAAATGCTTTGCTGCACACCTCGGTTGTAACGAGTGGTTATTTCAGTCAAAGTTGCTCTTCTATCAGCTTGAATCAGTCGGCCCATTCTCCTCTGACCTCTAGCATCAACAAGGCATTTTCGCCCATAGGACTGCCGCATACTGGATGTTTTTCCCTTTTCACACCATTCTTTGTAAACTCTAGAAATGGTTGTGCGTGAAAATCCCAGTAACTGAGCAGATTGTGAAATACTCAGACCGGCCCGTCTGGCACCAACAACCATGCCACGCTCAAAATTGCTTAAATCACCTTTCTTTCCCATTCTGACATTCAGTTTGGAGTTCAGGAGATTGTCTTGACCAGGACCACACCCCTAAATGCATTGAAGCAACTGCCATGTGATTGGTTGATTAGATAATTGCATTAATGAGAAATTGAACAGGTGTTCCTAATAATCCTTTAGGTGAGTGTATAACCAGGGCCTAAAATTAACACTCGCCAAGTGCCAAATGCAAGTAAAAATCGGTGTTGGCGAGTGTATGAAACGTGTCACTAGCCAGCTGCCCGGTAACATTTTGATGAATTCTAATGCATGAACGTGAACGGGACAGTCGACGGGACAAGTTTAAGCCTTGCCAATTTACATATTCAAGTGCAAGAAGCAGCTCATTTCGTTGCTTGCGCACTGCGGAAAGTTTTGTCCGAAGCGTGCGCACAGAAAGCAGACAGCGCACGAGTACTAAACTGAGCTCACGTCTTCTTGCACTTGAGCGCACAAATTCACACAAAATTGTCAACAAATAGCGAGTATCCATAGTAAGTTATGTCTTAAGTGAACGCAAACAGTTGAGAAAGTAAACGCACGTATCAGTATATTAGATCCGTGCATCCGCTCTAAGTCACAGCAGCCTAATCTTCCTACTGTCTGTGTTTTTAATGGTAAAGAAATGAGAAAGAAAAAAAAAAAAAAAACACTCACTGCTCTTGACTGAATAACTTTTGTAACTTGGACTAATTATTAGGGATGTTTAATTTATACAGTGAAGACTATGCAACGTTATTTTACATTTGCTTACTTTATTACATTTCTGTACCTGAAAACTATTGTCAGACATACCTGAAAAGCACTGTTTATTTAATTTGTATCTATGTTATATTGTATTTATTGGTGCTTTTGCTTCTAATTTGACTATTTGTTCTTATTTTATTACCGACTGTTTACTTGTCTTTAATAATGATTTAAATCTATATTTGTTAGGCTAGTAGTTTTAGCTGTGGTATCGAAATTGGAATAGAGAATTGTGGATATTCACTGGTAGCTAAAATTTGGGTGTGATTATTTCATGGCTGGTAAAAAATATTT
This sequence comes from Coreius guichenoti, assembly GCA_039654105.1. NCBI lineage: Eukaryota > Metazoa > Chordata > Actinopteri > Cypriniformes > Gobionidae > Coreius > Coreius guichenoti. The sequence goes on from CM077180.1 coordinate 41,327,704, forward strand.
ATAGCCGGTACATTTCCTTAAGGCAGGTGTGGCAAAAAGTTAGTTTTAGGCCCTGCATATAACCACTGTGACAGCAAAATAGACTCATTAACTTTATAAAGGAAACAGAAAACTGAAAAGTGTTGTTGTTCATGTCAAAGATTGTGTCCATCAAACTCCACATTATTTTAGCATCATTTTATGTGTTACCAGGTAACAGATGGAAGAACACAGGCAGGGTGTGAGACACCTCATCCTCAAACACTATGAACGAAACAACAAGTCAAAGAAAATACAACCCAGACGACATTAAATACATAAAACTCACAGAGAGATTGAAGATGACTTGAGCTGAACACACTCGGTCTGTGCAATGAACTTTTCAATGCCGTTCATGTTAGTAAGTTTGCATCTTACTGGGCCTATTCAGAGTCTACTTACTATAATATTAATGCATTTCAATGTTTGCTTGTTACTATTGTAAAGCTCTGCATTGTGTTGATGTAACATCTTGACTCTGATTTCAGCAAAACCAAGATTTAATGAACTGATTTAATTGAGAGCTGAACTTCACTCTCTTCATGTCACTGTTTTGTTTTGAGTTATTGTCAGATCACCTGATTCTTTTATGTCTCACAGATTAGATAGTAGGTTTCCAGGTGCATAATTAAGAACATAACGCAGCACTAATTAAGATGTTAATTAAAATACCTAGGGATTAATTAGGAACGGGCTGAAGTGACACAGATGGTATGAGCTTGTAATTGTGTAACTAGATGATGCTACGAGATTAATTAACATGAAAAACATTTACAGTAGATGGTCACGTGAGCTTGTGTTATCATTGATCTCTGGTTACTAGAGACGGTTTTATTAGGGCAAGAAATATCAATATTAGCTAGATGTGAGATATATAAATGAACTCCTTTAACAATATACTTACATGTCTGTGTTCAGTTATTCTTCCGTTCTGAACTATAGCAGCCATGTGCAAACACTCTGAAATATCAAAATATCAGAAGAGAGACAGATTTATCTTCATTTGAACAGTGAAAACTGTAAAGCACACAGGTTTGACACACAGCCCTGTATGAAACCCCTCACAAAACTCCACAGCTTTACATTAAATGAATAGTAAGTATGTAAATTAGTACTTACAATTGTGTGTTTATTGTTTTATGTTCCATCAGTCAAAACGTATCTATCAGCTTTTTATTCAGTTTATCAGTTTTCATGATTAGCCTCACTTGTGGACTTCCTGCGCGAGCGCGCCCTCCGGCGTCGAGTATGAATAAAACAGACATTACCAGTGTTTAGCGCTTCATAATGCTCACATCCCCTTGCTTTGTGTAAAAATAATACTCCTTTCGAAATAATTTTTAAGTAAACATATAACAATCCATTGATATTTCTCCAAACGTGCACACTTTTGTGTTAAAGTCCTGAGGGGCGTTGTTTAGTCACGGCCGTAGTGTAGCTGAGGCTCATATTTTATATTAAAGTGGGATTTTCTTCCTGTTTGTGTCAAAATAACCAATACTAGGGATATCAGTGAATGTTTTTTAACAAAACGAAAAAATTAGATGGAAGACAGAAACCGCCACACAATCGACGAATTGTTATAGTACATTTTCGTAACATTTTATTCATGTTTCAGCAGTTATAAAGCTTTAAAATCAAATAAATATGTCTGACTAGATCCCATTAGTTAACCCACACGCACTTTTCGAACCTTTTTATCGAATAATTACCTCAGAAATCTTTAAGTACTCACCGGACGCAAACGACAGCCGGACCGGATGAAACCAGAATGACAGCTCATTAGTTATGCGGAATTCTAACGATCTCATTGGCCAACTGTTATATTAGTTTTTCTTTTTTAATACTAAAACATAATACCCTTATAATCAAATAATTAATAACAACATGGAGTAAATAATCACATTTAATTTATTCACCAGCAAAAACTAAATTTAATATAAAAAACACTTCAGAAGTATGACAGCTAATTAGCTATGCATGATTTTAGTGCTCTTATTGGTTTGATTTTTTATTATGAACTATAATACATAAAACATATTAAGTACTTACGGCTCCATCCATCTATCTATCTATCCATCCATCCATCTATACATCCATCCATATTTCTACAGACGGCTCCATCCATCCATCCATCTATAAACGCCTCAAAAACAAACATCTCAAATCAATCATTTTGACAGTTGCCTGTATACAGTTGGAAAAGTTATTACTATAAACATTTCAACGATCAGCGCTGGGTAATTCTGGCCCAGATCTCCTGGAGACGTTCCCTGCTGGCTGGCGGACCACTGACTGACGTCACGTAACCCGGATAGTGGTCAAAAAACTCGTGAGCTGGACAGGTCTCTGCCTCATCAGGTGAGGAGACGAGTGGAATTAGTTTGGCATGAGCGTAATCAATTTCAAAGCCCTCAAAAATAAGCCCCACCCCCCATGCCCCAAGCCCCACCTCCAGAAGGCGGGACACCGTCCGTGCCGCCAGCACTAGCCGTCTGTAGTCGCTCTCCTCCAGTCGGAATAT
>CM077180.1:41335245-41377745 GCA_039654105.1 Coreius guichenoti
GACAGAAGAGAACGCGCTGTCTGTGAATGTCCTGACTATGACACACACACACGATGCTCAGAAAGACAGAAGAGAACGCGCTGTCTGTGAATGTCCTGACTATAACACACACACACGACGCTCAGAAAGACAGAAGAGAACGCGCTGACTGTGAATGTCGTGACTATGACACACACACACACACGACGCTCAGAAAGACAAGAGAACGCACTGACTGTGAATGTCCTGACTATGACACACACACACGACGCTCAGAAAGACAGAAGAGAACGCGCTGTCTGTGAATGTCCTGACTATGACACACACACACACGCTCAGAAAGACAGAAGAGAACGCGCTGTCTGTGAATGTCCTGACTATGACACACACACACACACGACGCTCAGAAAGACAGAAGAGAACGCGCTGACTGTGAATGTCCTGACTATGACACACACACACACGACGCTCAGAAAGACAAGAGAACGCGCTGACTGTGAATGTCCTGACTATGACACACACACACACGACGCTCAGAAAGACAGAAGAGAACGCGCTGTCTGTGAATGACCTGACTATGACACACACACACGCTCAGAAAGACAGAATAGAACGCGCTGTCTGTGAATGTCCTGACTATGACACACACACGCTCAGAAAGACAGAAGAGAACGCGCTGACTGTGAATGTCCTGACTATGACACACACACACGACGCTCAGAAAGACAGAAGAGAACGCGCTGACTGTGAATGTCCTGACTATGACACACACACACGACGCTCAGAAAGACAGAAGAGAACGCACTGTCTGTGAATGTCCTGACTATGACACACACACACACGCTCAGAAAGACAGAAGAGAACGCGCTGTCTGTGAATGTCCTGACTATGACACACACACACACACGACGCTCAGAAAGACAGAAGAGAACGCGCTGACTGTGAATGTCCTGACTATGACACACACACACACGACGCTCAGAAAGACAAGAGAACGCGCTGTCTGTGAATGTCCTGACTATGACACACACACACGACGCTCAGAAAGACAGAAGAGAACGCGCTGACTGTGAATGTCCTGACTATGACACACACACACACGACGCTCAGAAAGACAAGAGAACGCGCTGACTGTGAATGTCCTGACTATGACACACACACACACGACGCTCAGAAAGACAGAAGAGAACGCGCTGTCTGTGAATGACCTGACTATGACACACACACACGCTCAGAAAGACAGAATAGAACGCGCTGTCTGTGAATGTCCTGACTATGACACACACACGCTCAGAAAGACAGAAGAGAACGCGCTGACTGTGAATGTCCTGACTATGACACACACACGCTCAGAAAGACAGAAGAGAACGCGCTGACTGTGAATGTCCTGACTATGACACACACACACGGCGCTCAGAAAGACAGAAGAGAATGCGCTGTCTGTGAATGTCCTGACTATGACACACACACGACGCTTAGAAAGACAGAAGAGAACGCGCTGACTGTGAATGTCCTGACTATGACACACACACACGGCGCTCAGAAAGACAGAAGAGAATGCGCTGTCTGTGAATGTCCTGACTATGACACACACACACGACGCTCAGAAAGACAGAAGAGAACGCGCTGACTGTGAATGTCCTGACTATGACACACACACACGACGCTCAGAAAGACAGAAGAGAACGCGCTGTCTGTGAATGTCCTGACTATGACACACACACACACATGCTCAGAAAGACAGAAGAGAACGCGCTGTCTGTGAATGACCTGACTATGACACACACACACGCTCAGAAAGACAGAATAGAACGCGCTGTCTGTGAATGTCCTGACTATGACACACACACGCTCAGAAAGACAGAAGAGAACGCGCTGTCTGTGAATGTCCTGACTATGACACACACACGACGCTTAGAAAGACAGAAGAGAACGCGCTGTCTGTGAATGTCCTGACTATGACACACACACGCTCAGAAAGACAGAAGAGAACGCGCTGTCTGTGAATGTCCTGACTATGACACACACACGGCGCTCAGAAAGACAGAAGAGAATGCGCTGTCTGTGAATGTCCTGACTATGACACACACACACGACGCTCAGAAAGACAGAAGAGAACGCGCTGACTGTGAATGTCCTGACTATGACACACACACACACGACGCTCAGAAAGACAGAAGAGAACGCGCTGACTGTGAATGTCCTGACTATGACACACACACACACACGACGCTCAGAAAGACAGAAGAGAACGCGCTGTCTGTGAATGTCCTGACTATGACACACACACACACATGCTCAGAAAGACAGAAGGGAACGCGCTGTCTGTGAATGTCCTGACTATGACACACACACACATGCTCAGAAAGACAGAAGAGAACGCGCTGTCTGTGAATGTCCTGACTATGACACACACACACATGCTCAGAAAGACAGAAGAGAACGCGCTGACTGTGAATGTCCTGACTATGACACACACACACGGCGCTCAGAAAGACAGAAGAGAACGCGCTGTCTGTGAATGTCCTGACTATGACACACACACACATGCTCAGAAAGACAGAAGAGAACGCGCTGACTGTGAATGTCCTGACTATGACACACACACACATGCTCAGAAAGACAGAAGAGAACGCGCTGACTGTGAATGTCCTGACTATGACACACACACACACGACACTCAGAAAGACAGAAGAGAACGCGCTGACTGTGAATGTCCTGACTATGACACACACACACGGCGCTCAGAAAGACAGAAGAGAACGCGCTGTCTGTGAATGTCCTGACTATGACACACACACACGGCGCTCAAGAAAGACAGAAGAGAACGCGCTGTCTGTGAATGTCCTGACTATGACACACACACACACACACACGCTCAGAAAGACAGAAGAGAACGTGCTGTCTGTGAATGTCCTGACTATGACACACACACACACACACACGCTCAGAAAGACAGAAGAGAACGCGCTGTCTGTGAATGTCCTGACTATGACACACACACACACACACACGCTCAGAAAGACAGAAGAGAACGTGCTGTCTGTGAATGTCCTGACTATGACACACACACGACACACAGAAAGACAGAAGAGAATGCGCTGTCTGTGAATGTCCTGACTATGACACACACACACACGACACTCAGAAAGACAGAAGAGAACGCGCTGACTGTGAATGTCCTGACTATGACACACACACACACACGACGCTCAGAAAGACAGAAGAGAACGCGCTGTCTGTGAATGACCTGACTATGACACACACACACACGACGCTCAGAAAGACAGAAGAGAACGCGCTGTCTGTGAATGTCCTGACTATGACACACACACACATGCTCAGAAAGACAGAAGAGAACGCGCTGACTGTGAATGTCCTGACTATGACACACACACGGCGCTCAGAAAGACAGAAGAGAACGCGCTGTCTGTGAATGTCCTGACTATGACACACACACACACGCTCAGAAAGACAGAAGAGAACGTGCTGTCTGTGAATGTCCTGACTATGACACACACACGACACACAGAAAGACAGAAGAGAACGCGCTGACTGTGAATGTCCTGACTATGACACACACACACATGCTCAGAAAGACAGAAGAGAACGCGCTGTCTGTGAATGTCCTGACTATGACACACACACACATGCTCAGAAAGACAGAAGAGAACGCGCTGACTGTGAATGTCCTGACTATGACACACACACACACGAAGCTCAGAAAGACAGAAGAGAACGCGCTGACTGTGAATGACCTGACTGACACACACACACATGCTCAGAAAGACAGAAGAGAACGCGCTGACTGTGAATGTCCTGACTATGACACACACACACGGCGCTCAGAAAGACAGAAGAGAACGCGCTGTCTGTGAATGTCCTGACTATGACACACACACACACGACGCTCAGAAAGACAGAAGAGAACGCGCTGTCTGTGAATGTCCTGACTATGACACACACACACACGGCGCTCAAGAAAGACAGAAGAGAACGCGCTGTCTGTGAATGTCCTGACTATGACACACACACACATGCTCAGAAAGACAGAAGAGAACGCGCTGACTGTGAATGTCCTGACTATGACACACACACACACACGACGCTCAGAAAGACAGAAGAGAACGCGCTGTCTGTGAATGACCTGACTATGACACACACACACACGACGCTCAGAAAGACAGAAGAGAACGCGCTGTCTGTGAATGTCCTGACTATGACACACACACACATGCTCAGAAAGACAGAAGAGAACGCGCTGACTGTGAATGTCCTGACTATGACACACACACACGGCGCTCAGAAAGACAGAAGAGAACGCGCTGACTGTGAATGTCCTGACTATGACACACACACACATGCTCAGAAAGACAGAAGAGAACGCGCTGACTGTGAATGTCCTGACTATGACACACACACACATGCTCAGAAAGACAGAAGAGAACGCGCTGACTGTGAATGTCCTGACTATGACACACACACACATGCTCAGAAAGACAGAAGAGAACGCGCTGACTGTGAATGTCCTGACTATGACACACACACACGGCGCTCAGAAAGACAGAAGAGAACGCGCTGTCTGTGAATGACCTGACTATGACACACACACACACGACGCTCAGAAAGACAGAAGAGAACGCGCTGACTGTGAATGTCCTGACTATGACACACACACACATGCTCAGAAAGACAGAAGAGAACGCGCTGTCTGTGAATGTCCTGACTATGACACACACACACATGCTCAGAAAGACAGAAGAGAACGCGCTGACTGTGAATGTCCTGACTATGACACACACACACACACGACGCTCAGAAAGACAGAAGAGAACGCGCTGTCTGTGAATGACCTGACTATGACACACACACACACGACGCTCAGAAAGACAGAAGAGAACGCGCTGTCTGTGAATGTCCTGACTATGACACACACACACATGCTCAGAAAGACAGAAGAGAACGCGCTGACTGTGAATGTCCTGACTATGACACACACACACGGCGCTCAGAAAGACAGAAGAGAACGCGCTGACTGTGAATGTCCTGACTATGACACACACACACATGCTCAGAAAGACAGAAGAGAACGCGCTGACTGTGAATGTCCTGACTATGACACACACACACGGCGCTCAGAAAGACAGAAGAGAACGCGCTGTCTGTGAATGACCTGACTATGACACACACACACACGACGCTCAGAAAGACAGAAGAGAACGCGCTGTCTGTGAATGTCCTGACTATGACACACACACACATGCTCAGAAAGACAGAAGAGAACGCGCTGTCTGTGAATGTCCTGACTATGACACACACACACATGCTCAGAAAGACAGAAGAGAACGCGCTGACTGTGAATGTCCTGACTATGACACACACACACGGCGCTCAGAAAGACAGAAGAGAACGCGCTGTCTGTGAATGACCTGACTATGACACACACACACACGACGCTCAGAAAGACAGAAGAGAACGCGCTGTCTGTGAATGTCCTGACTATGACACACACACACATGCTCAGAAAGACAGAAGAGAACGCGCTGTCTGTGAATGTCCTGACTATGACACACACACACATGCTCAGAAAGACAGAAGAGAACGCGCTGACTGTGAATGTCCTGACTATGACACACACACACGGCGCTCAGAAAGACAGAAGAGAACGCGCTGTCTGTGAATGTCCTGACTATGACACACACACACATGCTCAGAAAGACAGAAGAGAACGCGCTGTCTGTGAATGTCCTGACTATGACACACACACACATGCTCAGAAAGACAGAAGAGAACGCGCTGACTGTGAATGTCCTGACTATGACACACACACACACACACACACGAAGCTCAGAAAGACAGAAGAGAACGCGCTGACTGTGAATGACCTGACTGACACACACACACATGCTCAGAAAGACAGAAGAGAACGCGCTGACTGTGAATGTCCTGACTATGACACACACACACGGCGCTCAAGAAAGACAGAAGAGAACGCGCTGTCTGTGAATGTCCTGACTATGACACACACACACACACACACGCTCAGAAAGACAGAAGAGAACGCGCTGTCTGTGAATGTCCTGACTATGACACACACACACGGCGCTCAAGAAAGACAGAAGAGAACGTGCTGTCTGTGAATGTCCTGACTATGACACACACACACACACACGCTCAGAAAGACAGAAGAGAACGCGCTGTCTGTGAATGTCCTGACTATGACACACACACACACGCTCAGAAAGACAGAAGAGAACGCGCTGACTGTGAATGTCCTGACTATGACACACACACACGACGTTCAGAAAGACAGAAGAGAACGCGCTGTCTGTGAATGTCCTGACTATGACACACACACACACACACACACACAAAGACGCACGCCAGTATCGAGTTCTCTTTCGTGCTTGAACAAACAATAACACACAGAATTATGCCAAAATGCCCGTTTTGTCTCATATTCTCATAAGAGCATCTTAAATGAGTTCAATAACGTCTTAAATGAACTTAAAGAGTTGTGAGGAAATGAGATGCGCGTGACAGCGCGTCAGATCCGCGTCATGTTCGGCAGCGGCAGCTCTTAAAGTGACAGCAGCCTAATAAACCAGTCGCTGTGATTCTGTCATTAATGTTCATCAAACAACAAAGGCAACAGAGAAAAGTGTAGCTTTAATAAGGATTCATCTATATTTAACTTATAATTTATGCAGTTAAGACTGTAAAGTGTTTGATAACTTTATTCAAATTCTGTATATTGATTATATATGAAGGCCACAGATAAATATGACACTTATTATAATGGGTTTATGTGAAGATTCACTTAAAGTTATTTTTTTAAAGCCCAATAAATGTTGAAATTGATAGCTTTCAAGTTATACTGTTATATATTAGTGTCAGTGATATTGGCCTTCATTCATAAAAAGATGCCATTACAACAAATATTTAAAATATACTTTAAGTGGTTTCTACATTAATATGGAGAGTAAATGAAATAATTTTTAAATATTAAAAACTCTGTTAATCACAGAAAAATTGCAATTAGCTTTTTTTTTTTTTAATCGATCGACAGCACTAATATACACACAATGCTGTGTAGATACTTACAAATTGTAGTCCATTACTGAATACAAATTACTTTATGAAAACTAATCTTTTATATTACACGTTTTAGAGAATATGATTACTTTAATACTTGATTACTTTTGACCTTTTAGCTGTAACTTATTACAGATTTGACTTTGAATAGGATAATATTGTACTATTAGTGAAGTGCATTAAACATTACAAACTGAGGCTTGTGAAGGAACTGCAGGGGGATCGAAAGTTGATGAAAACGTAATTTAAAATTTCAAAAACAAAAAAGCTTATGCTGTTGACCTCTGACTTCTATAATTACATTGTGAATATTAAGCAATTATGTAATCTGATTTAAAAATATAATAATCTATAATTTTTTTAAACTGATTACATATAATCCAGCACTTTACATACACATATGAGTCACACACTAATCCGTTGCATGTTTAATTGACTCGGTCAAGATGTTTGAGGTCAAACCCTAGCAAGACTGAGGCAAAAATGTGCAAATGTTAGAGAGCAGAGATGATTCAAACACTCAGAAAACAGTCGAGAGGAGCTGAGTTTGATGGCGTCTTTAATAGAAAACAGCAAAGCGATTTTACAAGCCAACACACTACACCATGACAGAGTTAGCATGTTTAGCCAGTTTTAAATAGCACATGTGAAGCATATTTACAAGCAACAGATTCAGTGTAACAACTCAAACTGATGAGGCCCCTTGCTGGACGTGAAACGGGAGGATGAATGAAAGAGTTTAGTGCAGACAATCTACAGTGCTCATGAACATCAGGGGAAACATGACGCATCTGAACCTAAGCATCCTGGACTTTAGCTTTGCTCCTGCGGTTCTTGGCAGACCGAACTTCCTCCATGAGATCCTTCAGGTACTTGATCTCTCGGCTGAGGGATTCGGCTTTCTCCTCGAGCTCGCGGTTTCTCTTCTCCAGGACGGCGCACTCGGAGTTCAGGATATCCTGCTCGGCCCGTTTCTTCTGGCGGTACCGCGTCGCTGCCGTTTTGTTCTGCTCCATCTTCTTCAGCTTCTTCTCCACCACTTTAGGAGCACCTTTTACTCGGCCTGTAACGCCCGCCGCGGTGTCCGGGTCGGGTCTGGAGTAGGGTTTGGTTCTGGAGGAGCCTGCGGGATTCAGCGAGGGTGCCGGATCTGGGTGGTGAGTCGGAGACCCGGACATGGAGATTCCACTGTCGCTGTCGGATGAATCATCGGTGCTGCTCGTCTCCTCTTTTGGGGTCAGAACCAGCACGATGTGGGATGGACTCAGACTCAGCATGATCCCAGGAGACACGGACACCTCACTGCCCAGCTCTAACGTGTTGGCGGAATCAGGAGAAAGAGGCTCAGACTTGATCTCGACGAGCTCCGGCGGCTTTTCCGACGCTTCCGGGAGGGGCAGGTCGAGGGGCAGCGGAGGCAGCTCCAGACCCAGTTCTGATGAGCAGAACGGGAGGGAACCGAGGTCCAGATCCATGTCAGTGTCCAGGCAGGCCAGCAGATCTTCTGGAGAGCTGGGAGGCTCCTCTGAATCACATGATCCGATGAGCGAATCCAGGTCGAAGTCATTCAGGTCTAATTTCTCCGACATCCAATCCATGTCAGAAAACGATTCGCCTGTTGGGAGTATAAAGTGAGAATTTGATTAACTGCTCATAAAACCGCAGTGTTCACATAGAAAGAGAACTAGCAAATCTCTGAAAATCAACAGGCACAATATTTTAGAGCATTTGATTCTACTAATGGTTGTGTTCAGTGTTTATTAGTATCATTAAAATACTGTTGTAACTCAATCATATTTTGAATTCATTTTATTATAAAATTTTAGTAACGCATTTTAGCCATTTAAAAAAAAAAAAAAATACATTTAAGTAATTTATTTCAATTTTATTATTATTCAAATGTATTTCAGAATGTTGCCTTGGCAACTTGCTGAAATAAATGTAATTTTCCTTAGGTGTTTTATTGCAAGTAATGAAAACGGTTTTAGTTAAACACTATAAATACTTTAAAAACCCTGGTTCTGTTGAGCAACACCATATTCAAAATCACAAAATCAAAAGACGTGCTTTTTTGCATATTAATGTGATGCATTAAAGTTTCCCAGACAAACTTGAAGTCCAGTGTGTGTGTGTGCGCAGAAGTCGTTCAGTGTGTGTGTGTGTGTGTGCAGTGAAGTCGTTCAGTGTGTGAGTGTGTGCAGTGAAGTCGTTCAGTGTGTGTGTGTGTGTGCAGTGAAGTCGTTCAGTGTGTGTGTGTGTGTGTGTGTGCAGTGAAGTCGTTCAGTGTGTGTGTGTGTGTGTGTGTGTGCAGTGAAGTCGTTCAGTGTGTGTGTGTGTGTGTGTGTGCAGTGAAGTCGTTCAGTGTGTGTGTGTGTGTGTGTGTGTGCAGTGAAGTCGTTCAGTGTGTGTGTGTGTGTGCAGTGAAGTCGTTCAGTGTGTGTGTGTGTGCAGTGAAGTCGTTCAGTGTGTGTGAGTGTGTGCAGTGAAGTCGTTCAGTGTGTGTGTGTGTGTGTGCAGTGAAGTCGTTCAGTGTGTGTGTGTGTGTGTGTGTGTGTGTGTGTGCAGTGAAGTCGTTCAGTGTGTGAGTGTGTGAAGTGAAGTCGTTCAGTGTGTGAGTGTGTGCAGTGAAGTCGTTCAGTGTGTGAGTGTGTGCAGTGAAGTCGTTCAGTGTGTGTGTGTGTGTGCAGTGAAGTCGTTCAGTGTGTGTGTGTGTGTGCAGTGAAGTCGTTCAGTGTGTGTGTGTGTGTGCGCAGTGAAGTCGTTCAGTGTGTGTGTGTGTGTGTGTGTGCAGTGAAGTCGTTCAGTGTGTGTGCAGTGAAGTCGTTCAGTGTGTGAGTGTGTGCAGTGAAGTCGTTCAGTGTGTGTGTGTGTGTGCAGTGAAGTCGTTCAGTGTGTGTGTGTGTGTGTGCAGTGAAGTCATCACCTTTACTCTGCTCCGGCTCCGTTTGGACACCGAGCAGCTCAGACGCAGGAAGCCAGGAGAGCAACAGCAGCTCTGACTTACACCCTACAGAAGCGGGAGGAGAGGGAGAGAGGGGCGAGAGAAAGGAGGAAGAGGAGAGGGGTGACGACGACCCCTCCGAGAGAGCGCACTCCTCATCTTCGTCCAGAAGGGGCCCGAAGGGGTCAGCCATCAGAGATGAGGGCCCCAAGAGCAGGGCCCCCACGTCCTCCAAACACATCTGAGACTCCACGGACATGGCAGACGGTCAGAGGGGAAGCGGAGCGGTGAAGGGGTTCTGGTGAGCTGGTGAACGGGGCGGTGATGCTGTCTACGGCAGCAGAGCTGTGGGTGGATGCCACAAAAGACCTGCAACACAACACACCTGACATGAGAGACTGCAGAACGAACGTGTTCACTTGTGGGAATGAGATATTTGATTTGTAGAAGCTAAAAGTCTAAGAATCTTACAAGTGTTCCAGTCATTTTGAAAATGGACAATTTGAATACATAAATATGAATCCTGTTGTCAAAAATAAAGTTAAATGGCAACAGGTTACCACATCTCAGACCAATTCACTCACATTTGCGACTAAAAATAGACGTGTGCGAACTGTACAATGTATTTTGGAGCATGTGTTGTTCTTTAAATGTAAGATCATAAAAAGTCTTCAATGGTATAACAAGCGTCTTAATGATCATTTTATATTTTGGGGATGGAAAAACATAAATGGCGACTCTGCCTAATGTGATTATTAAACGTCAAAAGGTTATGATTTCATTAAATAAATGCGAGCGCTTCACGTCTCAAAGGTGGCGCTGTTGTGCGTTCAGGCTCACACACATTTACGCCAAACGCAAATAATGCTGACGACACGTTTACTGTACGGTGTTTATACTGTAATATGTTGTGTACGGTTGTAAGAACGCATATTTTATCTCCTCGTCTGAATCTGAATGAGCTCCTGCAATAATAAAGCATAGACATTTCAAAATAAGAGTCCCGGTGTATTTCGGGCTTGTTTATTAAATAAAAAAGCCACGCAGTGTGTCCAATTTACACCCCAGTTATTATTCAGTAACACAAAATGTATTTAAATTTAATTTCCATTTAATTTAAAGTAAACTATTGTAGCTTCTGTCTGGGACGCCCCGTCACAGGAAAGACTAAGAACATTATTTGACATTAAATATATAGATTTTAATAGTATCAGTGATATTATAGTTAAACTAAAACCATAAAAAATATCTTTACTTGAAATAAATAAATGTTAACTGGCATAAAATAAAATTAAACTTCTTACTTTCATTTAGTTGAAATTAACCAGTTATTTAGTTTCATTAACCTGACGTAAAACTGAAATAAAAATTAATAAAAACTACAGACATTAAAAAAAAAAGACAAAACAGATTTACTAAAACTTAACTAAAATTAATTGAAAATATATATATATATATATATATATATATATATATATATATATATATATATATATATATATATATATATGCAGGAATAGTTCATTGCGCCCCTAAAGTTTCTAAACGTGCTCCTAAATTTGGGAAAAAAGTAAGCGTCAAGCATATAATAAATTATTCATAAAAGTTCATATTTTACTATAGCATTATGAAGTCAGTGGATCAATGCAGGTGTCTCTCAAAAGTAACACACCCAAACACCATGATTTATTTATTTTTTTTAAAGCAGAACTGGTTTCCCAACCCTTGCTCGAGGGAATTAACGTAACAAAAGCTGGCTCTTTATTTCAGAGAAAACTTCCCTAAACGTAAACAGTTGTGATTGCCAGCACTATAAACCCGTTTAGCCAGTCTCAAAACTGCCTTTAGCCCATTAAAAAGATTAGGTTTCTGCTGGGAGGAACTCAAACTGCCTACACAATCACTTCCCCAATATTTACCTAAACTCCTACTATCAGCTATATTTAACACCGCTACCCCCTTTAAGAAGGAATTTCAACGCCCTTCCCGACAACAATTCCTAATATGGTCATAAGAACGCTACACCCCGCCTCCTGGTTCCTGTGCGAGATGAAGGTGTCCCAGACGACCTCGCGCGCCATTTCCAGCGCGCGGTCACGCGGAAAGAGCGCGCGCGCCATTTTGTGGTGCCACGTTGCCGCTTCGCGATCGAAAAAAGTCCCGATTGTTTATTTTATGGGTTAGCGTGTCAGTCTGTCAAAACACAACGGACGAAGCAAAACAAACGGAGATCGCTCGAAAACAGACTGTACTCAGCAACACCGTAATGTTGTTAAACGTCAAATCGGGTTAGGTATAACAAATATAACAGCTTTTCAAAAGTTTATTACATACGTATTATTGTACCACTACATCAAACGTCAAGAGATGAGGTATACTTACGCCATTTTGCCAAATAGAGCCAGTGCACTTGACCGTTGCACTGCCGGATTTGCCGCTGCGAATAATGCCGCTGCGAGCCGCTAAACTGCCATGATTCCCGCGGGAGAGTCGCGTGCGGAGAGACTGGAACGCATGAGAGAGAAAACGTAGAAACGGCAGCGCTCCCGCTTATATACTCACACATCACACCCGCACAGTGACCTTCCGCCGCGCCCAATCTGTTCGTATCATCCCGCCCGTGTCTGGATGCTGATTGGTTTCTGAGCCTGTCAATATTTAGCAAACAAATAGTACCTAAATATTTACGTTCTCATGGGATGTAGGTCATGTGCGATGAGCTCAAAAAGGAAAGGAAACATAAAGGAACCGGGATTAGATAGATAGATAATACAAATAAATACCTTTATTTATATAACTTTATATATAATATAATATAACACACACACATATATATATATATATTAGAGCTGTCAAATCGATTAATCGCATCCAAAATAAAAGTTTGTTTTTACACAATATATGTGTGTACTGTGTATAAATATTATGTATATTTGAATACACACACATACATGTATATATTTAAGAAATATTTGTATTTATATACTGTATATACATTTATATCATTTAAATTATATATAAAAATTAATATTTTATATATAAATATAAAAAAAATCTTCTTAAATATATAAATGCATGTGTGTGTATTTATATATACATAATATTTATACACAGTACACACACATATTATGTAAACACAAACTTGTATTTTGGATGCGATTAATCGATTTGACAGCACTAATATATATATATATATATATACCGATCAGGCATAACATTATGAGCACTGACAGGTGAAGTGAAAAACACTGATGATCTCTTCATCACCTGTTAGTGTGTGGGATATATTAGGCAGCAAGTGAACATTTTGTCCTCAAAGTTGATGTGTTAGAAGCAGGAAAAATGGGTACCATTTACCACAGCACACCTTCAGGGGTCTAGAGAAGTCCATGCCTCGACGGGTCAGCAAAAGAGGGACCAACACAATATTAGGAAGGTGGTCATAATGTTATGGCTGATCGGTGTATATATATATATTGCCAAGAGATTTAATTAATTCAATCAAACAGCTATTCAATTTCAGGAAAAAAGTTTTTTTACTATTATTTTGACATTTTTGCAAAGATACAGCATGGCTAAACAAGAGTATGCAAAGTTATAAGAAACTGCCCTCTAGCGACCATTAATGAAACAACAATTTGTTCACCATTATACAATATTTTAACCCCACACGCATCCTGTCTCGCCTCATATCCCTTCTGAAATCAGTTTCTCTCTCATGTCCATCAGCTCTGTCAGACCGGCCTGAATCTGGTCGGCCACCTCACGGATCTGCTGGGCAAATCTGGTCTTTGACTCTTTCTTGAGTTTTTGGGAATCTTTTTCAGAGAAGAAAAAATCCATGCCGAGGGCAAAGCCCTGAATCACACCTGAGGATCTGTTCATCACGCTGAGGGCAGTCGATGTTCCGCTGGCGATCTCGACTAGCCTCGCGGTCTTTGCAGATTTCACCATCACACCTTTCAGTTTCCCCAACTCAATGCTGATATTGCTTAAGTAAACCTCAATGTCGTTCATCTCACGTTGGTACTCTTTCAAGATTGATTCTACCTTTTTCCTGACCTGATTTTTTTTTACTTTCTTGGTGATGGCAGCCGAGGCCCCTGTGACCCCGCCAGCGGCTGCGACCCCGACGCCGACCGCGGCGACCGCTAGAGACGCGCCCATAGTCGCGGGGGCCAGGAGGATGCCGGCCACGACTGCCACTCCGCCCACGGCTCCGGTAGTGCCTCCGGTGATCCCAGCGATTCTCGCCCCTTTGTGCGTCTTGTCCAGGCCATCAGCCACTTCCTTCAGCTCAGTGGTTTGTCTTTGAAGAGAGCTTGCACAAAATGGCAGATGAGAAACATAGCGCTTAAGCGTTTTTTCAAAATCCCTGCAAAGACAAAAGAGAGTTGTAGCATAACTGGAGCAGACTCTCATCCTACTGTTGAAATATATAGATTTACTTCACCTGGAGTCTGAATCTGAACCCCCTGAGCGATCTGTAGATACGTCTGACATAAATAAACATAAGTTTCAGTGTGACAGAAAGTGTGAAAATCGAAAAAGAAAGTTCACTTTAACCATTACAGGACCAAATAATTAACAGCCTTAACATTTATCATTCCAGTATCTGTTGGATAATTAAGTTGGTATTAGAAGACTGTCTTATCATAAAGCTCCTACTCAAAAAATAAGACAAATACCTTAATATAATTTCAATAAAGGCATTAAAATGTTGCATTTTGTGTAATTTGTCCCTTACTCAAAATGTTCCCCTTCCATGAGCGTTTCTTGTCCTGATGGAAAGAGAGCAAAGTTTCAGTCTTTGTTATTCAGACACAGCTTCAGTCACACTTATAAATATAGCTGCGAGCAGCAGTTATCGGGGTTCAAGCACAAAGAACATGACAAGTCATGCTAACATGGCTGGGAGCATCAGACCAAGTGCAACAACGAGCAATAAAAGACATTTTTAAGATGATTTTAGGCGATATGGCTGAAAAATCATAAATACAGTCACTAGTAATGATTTAATGGTTTATCACTTGGGACCAATAGGTGGCGCTGTGACCAAGTTGATGTGGTGTGTTCAGAGTGAGGTGACAATGACACATGCAAAGTTCGGTGTCATTATGCCAAAGCATTACAGAGATACAGCCTCATTTTGATACAGAGTCATTTTGGCGTCATGCCTCAAATTTGTTGCTGCGCTATATGAAAATGGTTTCGTCTATCGACACGAAATCCATAACTTTTTGTCGGCACGGTCTGTAGATGATACGATTTTGATTTTGGTGAAAATCGGACAAACGGTCTAGGAGGAGTTCGAAAGAGTAGGTTTTAAAGAAAAACAAAATGGCGGACAGGAAGTTCAACCAAATATGGCAAAATTGGTATCTATGTTCTCGACATGACCCAAGAAATCTATTAAGATCAGTTTCATTATAATAGGCTAATTTAATCAAAAGTTATAAGCATTTTTGGAAATTTAATTATAACTTTTGTCCATTCACTTTTTGAGTACCTTTAGGGCACGGTGCCTGAAGACACATTCTGAGTTTCGTAATGATATGCCAATGCGTTCGTAAAATATAGCATTTTTGGCAAAATTCGAAATGGCCGACGCCCAAAATGGGTATACAATTGAGTATCGTATGACTCGGCATGCTGCACCCAATCAAAAGAGACCAGTTTTGTGATTTTTGGCCAAAGCGTTCAGAACTTATAAGCAAAAATGTCAATTTTTCATATCTCCTGACCACTAGGTGGCACTGTGCCGAAACTGTGCAGGTCGCCTTAGGTCATGGTTGTCATAACACACACCAAGTTTGGTCAGAATACGATAAAGCGTTGCGGAGATATAGCCTCACGTTCATTTTGGCGGGCACTTTATCGAATTCGTTCAAATGTTATTGGAGAACGGTTTGACGAATCGACTTGAATTCCATTACTTTTATTTAGCATGGTCTGAAGATGATCTGGTTCAATTTTCGTGAAAATCAGAGCAACGGCCTATGGAACGAATGTTGTGGGCATGTGTGAAAAATCACGTGATATACAATCCTTTACGCATGTGAAAAACATGAAGGCGCCCCCCGGAGGCCGATTTCTTTTGAGTTTCTCACAGGCCTCTAGAGCCGTGAGTCAAACAGGCCCAGCGAGTTTCGTTCCGATTGGCCTTGTCTGACAGCTGCTCGAACTTCATTGGTCAACGGTGGCTGTGTTTTTTGAGATATACGTGAATATCTTCATAGACAATCGGGGCATCTCGGACAAAGACACCGCATGCCAGTTTTCAAGTCAATCGGACTGACTGTTGCATAGCTGTAGATGTTTCGTGTTTTTTTTACTTCTTTTTATAGCGCCACCAAGTGGCCAGTCGCCGCATTCTTTTTCACGCGACCGCAGACCGAGGCCGTACACAGGTGTAACGAGTTTGGTGAAATTATCTCATTCCGTTCAAGAGGGATAGCTGTTTTAGTAAAAGTGGACCTGCACACTTTTTGGCGTCCCGTTGCCCGACGTGAAACGAAATTTTGCCTTTTTTTAATAATTATTGACAACTAATCATTCTGTTCGTTTTGAACCAGGGATTCCAACAATATAAGACACTTGAGACGGTTTAGGTTTAGGAGTTATGAGCCATTGCGCACTTTTGAGCGCTGTAGCGCCACCATCAGGCCAATTGGGGCGAGCTTTGGTGTCGTTGTAGACGGTGTGAGCACTACCATCCCTCAAAGTTTCAAGTCTCTGCGACTTACAGTTTGGTCTGCCCGATCAGTTTTAGGGGAGAATGCTGATCCTTGGAAATTCTAACAATTACAGAAGCCCTAAATATCTGAATGTCTTTACATTCAATACAAAATATCAAAACAAGTGTTGTTTATTATAAAGAAAGATGCACAAACACACTTTACAGCAGGTTTGAGATGCTAAACCAATAGATGTGGAAGATTAAGACAGTATTGTGTGTGTTTGTGGTTATGATGTTGATAGTTAATGTTATTCTCTTCATTTTTGAGGTGACCTTCAAAAATCACCAAAAACAGCAGCTGAGTCAAACATGAGAAGTGACGCTTGATTTGATGAATAATGATCAGACGTGACTGAAACTAAACAAATACTTTATAATGTATATTTTTATGTCCTTTTATGAGGTGAATAGAGTCACTAGAAAATGTTTCAGGAAAGTAAATGACCTGTGAGTCAGTGTCCCGAAATCCTCCAGCCAAATGATCCGGCAGCGCTGCCATGAGAATGACATTCCTCTGTATTTTGAGCTGGAAACACACAATGCTCTCATGTTTTAACACTGGATTTATTTATGAATAAGTATTATAGGTTGTGCAAAAACATCTCAAAGCAGATCCTTTCATTAATGACGGCGTCAATTATTTTCTTTGAATTTTCTACAGTTTGGTAACTTTACCTCGCTCACTGTCCCGTGTCCACTGTAGTAGTTCTGACAGCTGCTGTGCGGCCCGGCAGCCAGTTGGTAGCGCTCTCCGCTCTGAGGAGGCTCATTCATCCCCACCAACTGCAATGAGAAAGATGAACATTGTTATAATGCTCTTCAGCTGGGGTGTCAAACTCAGTTCCTGGAGGGCATCCCTATATGCCCTACTCACTTTGAAGGGCTTGAAATGGGGACTTTTGAGGGAGCAGGGCACTTGAATATCATAAACACACTTGGTGAAGGGAGCAATGAAATACAACGTAATTTCCTAATTTTCTACACCTGACAATATTCATCACCCAATAGCTGTCTTACAACAGGAAATTCTTAAAGGCGTCCTATAATGCCCCCTTTTACAAGATGTAAAATAAGTCTCTGAGTGTGTATGTGAAGTTTTAGCTCAAAATACCCCACAGATTTTTTTATTTGTGCAGTAATTGTTAACATGCGAAAAATTGTCTTTTATGCATGTAAAAAAAAAACACTTTTTGAGGGTGAGCAAAAACGTGCAGTTTTTGTATGTGTGTCCCTTTAAATGCAAATGAGCTGCTGCTCCCCACCCCCTTTCAGAAAGAGGGCGGAGCTTCAAGAGCTCATGTTAGCAGCTCCGATTACCTCACGAAACTGTTCAGCCTTTTATGTTCAAACCGGAGTCGGACAATGATGGAGAGACTTTTTTTAATATCACATATTTTAGTAATCATCATAAATTAGGTATCATTCGAAAGCTTACAAACTCAAAACTCATCCTGTGAAAACCGTTTTGAAATTGGACGTTGTGTTACCATAGAAACGGTACTCTAAATTCTTTTAGCGGGCTCCTCCCCTATTGGGCGTCGTTATGTTTCATAATTTATAATCAAAACCTTTTCTAATCTTGACAAAACACATATCGTCGGAAAGGTAAAGGCATGGGGTGAGTAAATTATCAGGAAATTTTCATTTAAAAGTGAACTAATACTTTAATTAAACACCTGATCCAATCAAGTCCTTAAGGCTTATTTGAAAAGTGTTGGAGCAGGGTTGGATCTGAACTCTGTAGGACTGAGTTTGACACTGAATCCACTAGTCTGACTGGTTCTGGTCATTCAGCTGATCACTCATCAGTCTGTCACAGCAAAGTCTTTCACTTTCAGGACGACTTACACAATCCAAAAAATCTTAAACATCCATTAATCTCACCTTCCAGGAGCCTGGAACACATTTCTTCGATCGCATTGCTGGGAGAGGAGGAGCTGAAGGCTGTAGAACAGATCGGAAATAACTCAAAACCTGAACTTCAGGCTCTCACACACTGAACCCAATGAACTAAAGCACACATTACAATGAAATAGACAACCGGATCAAAGCAGCGTTTCTAATGTCCAAACTCAAGGGAGTGTTTGTTCACCTGTGTGTTTAAGAGTTTTCTTCCCTTTTAGTTTTAAATATTATTTCAGTGATGCATATCAATGACATTTGTAAAGTTATCATATATGTACTCATTCATGATACTATTATAATGTTATACTATCAAAATATAAATGGTGTAATAATATGGCATGACATTCAAATATTATCATCACTCTTAGAAGAAAAGGTTCTATATGGAATCTTAAAAGGGATGAATTTTAAGGATTTTGTTTTAATTCATTTTTTATTTTGATTAAATCACTTGGAAAATTTAAGTATTATGCAATCATTTAAGACATTTCTCCTAACCTTTTCTGGCATAAAGTGTTCTATAAATTGATTAAAGAACCCTAGTGTTCCATATAGAACCCCACTGAAGCTTTTCTCTAAGAGTGGCGAATGGCCAGAACACAAACATCAATGCCAGTATAAAATACACAGACATTTTTTTGGTTTAGAATACCAGTTAAATCACTCACGTTTGCCATCTTCTGTAGATGTTTAATGCTCGAGGTCTTGTTTCTGTCTGTCTGCAGTGTGTGAGTCACAAGCTTTTCTACAAAAATATCAGTCATAACAATGCAATGTTATGTACAATGCGTGCCTTTACATTCTCAGGTCAAAATACTTTCACTTGCGACAGAAACAAGCATCATTATCTGTATATCAATATCTTTTCTCTATATATAAAGGAGTTTCTTGAAGATCTAGTGAGGACTGACGTGGTTTAAATGCATGAGAATGAAACATTTTACTTGATTTATTAATTTATTCACATTTGGGTAGTGTTTGTGTTACCCTGATCCTGGGTCAGACGTAACAACCCAGTGTTTGGGTAGTTTTTGTGTTACCCTGATCCTGGGTCAGACGTAACAACCCAGTGTTTGGGTAGTTTTTGTGTTACCCTGATCCCGGGTCAGACGTACCAACCCAGTGTTTGGGTAGTTTTTGTGTTACCCTGATCCCGGGTCAGACGTAACAACCCAGTGTTTGGGTAGTTTTTGTGTTACCCTGATCCCGGGTCAGACGTAACAACCCAGTGTTTGGGTAGTTTTTGTGTTACCCTGATCCCGGGTCAGACGTAACAACCCAGTGTTTGGGTAGTTTTTGTGTTACCCTGATCCTGGGTCAGACGTAACAACCCAGTGTTTGGGTAGTTTTTGTGTTACCCTGATCCTGGGTCAGACGTAACAACCCAGTGTTTGGGTAGTTTTTGTGTTACTCAGATCCTGGGTCAGACGTAACAACCCAGTGTCTGGGTAGTTTTTGTGTTACCCTGATCCTGGGTCAGACGTACCAACCCAGTGTTTGGGTAGTTTTTGTGTAACCCTGATCCTGGGTCAGACGTACCAACCCAGTGTTTGGGTAGTTTTTGTGTAACCCTGATCCTGGGTCAGACGTACCAACCCAGTGTTTGGGTAGTTTTTGTGTTGCCCTGATCCTGGGACAGACGTAACAACCCAGTGTTTGGGTAGTTTTTGTGTAGCCCTGATCCTGGGTCAGACGTAACAACCCAGTGTTTGGGTAGTTTTTGTGTAGCCCTGATCCTGGGTCAGACGTAACAACCCAGTGTTTGGGTAGTTTTTGTGTTACCCTGATCGTGGGTCAGGCGTAACAACCCAGTGTTTGGGTAGTTTTTGTGTTACCCTGATCCTGGGTCAAGCGTAACAACCCAGTGTTTGGGTAGTTTTTGTGTTACCCTGATCCTGGGTCAAGCGTAACAACCCAGTGTTTGGGTAGTTTTTGTGTTACCCTGATCCTGGGTCAGACGTAACAACCCAGTGTTTGGGTAGTTTTTGTGTTACCCTGATCCTGGGTCAGAAGTAACAACCCAGTGTTTGGGTAGTTTTTGTGTTTCCCTGATCCTGGGTCAGAAGTAACAACCCAGTGTTTGGGTAGTTTTTGTGTTACCCTGATCCTGGGTCAGACGTAACAACCCAGTGTTTGGGTAGTTTTTGTGTTACCCTGATCCTGGGTCAGACGTAACAACCCAGTGTTTGGGTAGTTTTTGTGTTACCCTGATCCTGGGTCAGACGTAACAACCCAGTGTTTGGGTAGTTTTTGTGTTACCCTGATCCTGGGTCAGACGTAACAACCCAGTGTTTGGGTAGTTTTTGTGTTACCCTGATCCTGGGTCAGACGTAACAACCCAGTGTTTGGGTAGTTTTTGTGTTACCCTGATCCTGGGTCAGACGTAACAACCCAGTGTTTGGGTAGTTTTTGTGTTACTCAGATCCTGGGTCAGACGTAACAACCCAGTGTCTGGGTAGTTTTTGTGTTACCCTGATCCTGGGTCAGACGTACCAACCCAGTGTTTGGGTAGTTTTTGTGTTACCCTGATCCTGGGTCAGACGTACCAACCCAGTGTTTGGGTAGTTTTTGTGTAACCCTGATCCTGGGTCAGACGTACCAACCCAGTATTTGGGTAGTTTTGTGTTACCCTGATCCTGGGACAGACGTACCAACCCAGTGTTTGGGTAGTTTTTGTGTTACCCTGATCCTGGGTCAGACGTAACAACCCAGTGTTTGGGTAGTTTTTGTGTAGCCCTGATCCTGGGTCAGACGTAACAACCCAGTGTTTGGGTAGTTTTTGTGTAGCCCTGATCCTGGGTCAGACGTAACAACCCAGTGTTTGGGTAGTTTTTGTGTAGCCCTGATCCTGGGTCAGACGTAACAACCCAGTGTTTGGGTAGTTTTTGTGTTACCCTGATCCTGGGTCAGACGTAACAACCCAGTGTTTGGGTAGTTTTTGTGTTACTCAGATCCTGGGTCAGACGTAACAACCCAGTGTCTGGGTAGTTTTTGTGTTACCCTGATCCTGGGTCAGACGTAACAACCCAGTGTCTGGGTAGTTTTTGTGTTACCCTGATCCTGGGTCAGACGTACCAACCCAATGTTTGGGTAGTTTTTGTGTTACCCTGATCCTGGGTCAGATGTACCAACCCAGTGTTTGGGTAGTTTTTGTGTTACCCTGATCCTGGGTCAGACGTACCAACCCAGTGTTTGGGTAGTTTTTGTGTAACCCTGATCCTGGGTCAGACGTACCAACCCAGTGTTTGGGTAGTTTTGTGTTACCCTGATCCTGGGACAGACGTACCAACCCAGTGTTTGGGTAGTTTTTGTGTTGCCCTGATCCTGGGTCAGACGTAACAACCCAGTGTTTGGGTAGTTTTTGTGTAGCCCTGATCCTGGGTCAGACGTAACAACCCAGTGTTTGGGTAGTTTTTGTGTAGCCCTGATCCTGGGTCAGACGTAACAACCCAGTGTTTGGGTAGTTTTTGTGTTACCCTGATCGTGGGTCAGACGTAACAACCCAGTGTTTGGGTAGTTTTTGTGTTACCCTGATCCTGGGTCAAGCGTAACAACCCAGTGTTTGGGTAGTTTTTGTGTTACTCAGATCCTGGGTCAGACGTAACAACCCAGTGTTTGGGTAGTTTTTGTGTTACCCTGATCCTGGGTCAGACGTAACAACCCAGTGTTTGGGTAGTGTTTGTGTTACCCTGATCCTGGGTCAGAAGTAACAACCCAGTGTTTGGGTAGTTTTTGTGTTTCCCTGATCCTGGGTCAGAAGTAACAACCCAGTGTTTGGGTAGTGTTTGTGTTACCCTGATCCTGGGTCAGACGTAACAACCCAGTGTTTGGGTAGTTTTTGTGTTACCCTGATCCTGGGTCAGACGTACCAACCCAGTGTTTGGGTAGTTTTGTGTTACCCTGATCCTGGGACAGACGTACCAACCCAGTGTTTGGGTAGTTTTTGTGTTGCCCTGATCCTGGGTCAGACGTAACAACCCAGTGTTTGGGTAGTTTTTGTGTAGCCCTGATCCTGGGTCAGACGTAACAACCCAGTGTTTGGGTAGTTTTTGTGTAGCCCTGATCCTGGGTCAGACGTAACAACCCAGTGTTTGGGTAGTTTTTGTGTTACCCTGATCCTGGGTCAAGCGTAACAACCCAGTGTTTGGGTAGTTTTTGTGTTACTCAGATCCTGGGTCAGACGTAACAACCCAGTGTTTGGGTAGTTTTTGTGTTACCCTGATCCTGGGTCAAGCGTAACAACCCAGTGTTTGGGTAGTTTTTGTGTTACTCAGATCCTGGGTCAGACGTAACAACCCAGTGTTTGGGTAGTTTTTGTGTTACCCTGATCCTGGGTCAAGCGTAACAACCCAGTGTTTGGGTAGTTTTTGTGTTACTCAGATCCTGGGTCAGACGTAACAACCCAGTGTTTGAGTAGTGCTTGTGTTACCCTGATCCCGGGTCAGACGCAGGGCGGCGGTCTGAAGATCCAGCGCGTTACGGTGGAAACGGGACAACAGAGACTGCTCAATTACACTTGAATTACTTCTAAATGTTTAATTTTTACTTCTAATATTTGTTAAACGAGCTTAAATGTTGGCACATTAAAAACTATATAAAATATGTTATACTGTAAAATATGATCGAAATGATGGTTGTGTGGAGTATTTAAAAACAGTTCAGAGGATTTAAATTCATCTGTAGAGATTAATTCATGCATTAAGTTAAAAAAAAATGGGTTGTTTTTAACCCAGTGTTTTTAGAGTGTACCTGGCAACAGCCCACTTTTGACTTGAAAATCACCATCCGACTCCTGACGAAACAAAATCATTCCACATCAAACCTGATGTCAGCATCACCGATGGGGATTTAAGAGAGTGTGGAGATCTTTTACCGTAAAGCTGGAGGATGAGAAACGTTCGCCCTTCGCTGCACAAACACCACTTCCGTCCTGAAGATTCACACAAATGAATTATTAATTGTGCAGTATGAATAGAAATAAAATAATTCCCCAAAAGGTATTTGAGTCACACTTCAAAAATGTCAAGAACTGAACAAACAAAACATGTGATGACAGAAGTCTGATAAAACAAGATAAAACAAGCTCTTGCATCATTTGTTTGACATTCAGACATGTGAAGTGTGTCTAACTCTGTAGGCTCTGTTTGAGCACCTGAAGGCCGTCCAGCAGCTCTGATATGTTTTCATACAGGTGTTTATCAGAGTGAGACGGGTCGGTTCTGACGGGTTCT
This sequence comes from Coreius guichenoti, assembly GCA_039654105.1. Taxonomy (NCBI): domain Eukaryota; kingdom Metazoa; phylum Chordata; class Actinopteri; order Cypriniformes; family Gobionidae; genus Coreius; species Coreius guichenoti. The sequence goes on from CM077180.1 coordinate 41,359,136, forward strand.
GATGAAGCAGGGATCTCTGCATACGATTCATATGTTGGAGAAAAGTCACATGACCGTTTTGCCGGACTATTTTTGCCTCTTTGATCAGGTTTTTGGGGGACTGGCGGTGGAGGCCTTACCTAAGACACACATCAACGTTCAAAAGCAATAATGAAAACTAGATTAATAAAGTTTGTAGACAAACTTTAAGTTGGCTTGAAAAAGCCTAGCCAGAAAGTTTGAAGTAGTTTTAAAAGCTAGCAGATAGATAGATAGTGTGTTGATTTAGCATATTGTTAACACGTTTTATCATGAATTAGCATGTTACTAGCATTATTTGGCATTTTGCTAGCATTTTTTAACATGTTGTTAACATTATTTTGCATGTTGCTAACATGATTTAACATTTGGATAACATGTTTTAACACATTTCTAACATTATTTAGCATTTGGTTAACATGTTTTAACATCTTCTTATTATGTTTTAACATTGTTAACATTAATTAGCATGTTGCTAGAATGTTTTAACATGTTGTTAACATGATTTTTCATTTTGCTAACATTTTTTTGCATTTTGCTTACATGAATTAACATTTGGATAACATGTTTTAACACATTTCTAACATTATTTAGCATTTGGTTAACATGTTTTAACATCTTCTTATTATGTTTTAACATTGTTAACATTAATTAGCATGTTGCTACCATGTTTTAACAAATTGTTATCATGATTTAACGTTGCTAGCATGAATTAACATGTTGCTAGCATGAATTGGCAAGTTGATAGCATGAATTAGCTTGTTGCTAGCATGAATTAGTATGTTTGCAAACATGAATTAACAAGTTGATAACATTAATTAACATGTTGCAAGCATGATTTTGCCATATTGCTAACATTTTTTAGCATTTTGCTAGCATGTTTTAACACATTGCTTGCATTATTTAGCATTTTGCTGACATGTTTTAACATGTTGTTAAAATGAATTAACATTCTGCTAGCATGATTTGGCATTTTGCTAACACGTTTTATCATGAATTAACATGTTACTAGTGTTATTTGGCATTTTTCTAGCATGTTTTATCACAAATTAGCATGTTACTAGCATTATTTGGCATTTTGCTAACATTTTTTAACATGTTGTTAACATTATTTTGCATGTTGCTAACATGATTTAACATGCTGCTAGCACGATTTAACAGTTGGATAACATGTTTTAACACATTTCTAACATTATTTAGCATTTTTGGTTAACATGTTTTAACATCTTATGTTTTAACATTGTTAGCATTAATTAGCATGTTGCTAGCATGTTTTAACATGTTACCATGATTTTGCATTTTGCTATCATTTTTTTGCATTTTTACTAACATGAATTAACATGTTGCTACCATGTTTTAACACATTGCTATCATGATTTAACATGTTGCTAGCATAAATTAACATGTTGCTAGCATTAATTAACAAGTTGCTAACATGAATTAACATGTTGTTAGCATGAATTAGCATGTTGCTAGCATTAATTAGCATTTTGCTAGCATGAATTAGCATGTTGCTAACATGAATTAACATGTTGCTAGCATGAATTAGCATGTTACCAGTGTTAGACACATAGTAGATGAAGCTTAAACGCTCTATTAGAGTTACTGTGTTAAAGTTTTGACCCCCTCAATGAAAGTGTATGGGAGATTTACGGTTTTTAATCTTCATTTTTAATAAAACCATAAGTCAGATCAGTTTGAAAAGACACAGCAACCTGAGTCAGAACAGTCTGACGGTCTGAGCCGAGTTTGGTGGTTGTAGCTTGAAAGCTCTAGGAGGAAATACTGTCTAAATTTTGGCTCAGAAGAATTTTATATAGTAGATCTTTTTCAAGCCAACTTAATCAATGTGACGGAACTGTTAATAACAGCAGCTGTGAGTTTTGCATCTCTTTCTTGACTCATTATCTGTCATGTTTTACACAAAACTAGATTTAAAATGCAAAATAACTGATTTCTCAAAATGATAACTGGATGTCAGAGATAGAGAACTCAATGAGGTCATGTGACCAAAATGTAGCAATGTTGCATGACATGTTTATCATTGCATTCATTCCGTACGGCATATACAGATTTAAACAGCCGTGGGAATACAGTGCACTCTTAAAAAACAAGGTTCAGTGGGTTCTATATAGAACTCTAGGGCTCTTTTTATGGCAAAAGGCTTCTATAAAAGGAGAAATGTCTTAAATGATTGTATAATACTTTCATATTTAATGGATGATTTACTTTATTTTCTAGTGATAAAGTATGTTTATGAGCTGCTTAATTCATAAAATTCAATTAAAACTAAATGCATAAAATGATAGCATGATGAAGCGACTGACAGAACCCTTTAAGGATCTATATAGAACCATTTGTTCTAAGAGGGTGTGTAATCTGAAGTACAGTACCGTTCAAATGTTTGGGCACAGTAAGAAATTAATATTTTTACTCGGCAAGGATGCATTAAATCAATCAAAAGTGACAGTAAAGACATTTATAATGTTACAAAAGATCCTATTTCCAATAAATGCTGTTCTTTTGAACTTTCTATTCATAAAAGAATCCTGAGAAATAAAATGTATGACGGTTTCCACAAAAATATGAATCATAAATGTTTGTTGAGCATCAAATCATCATATCAGAATGATTTCTGAAGGATCATGTGACACTGAAGACTGGAGTAATGATGCTTTGATCACAGGAATAAATTACACTTTACTATATATTCACATAGAAAACAGCTGATTTATACTGGAGTAATATTTCACTGTTTTACTGTATTTATGATCAGATAAACACAGCCTTGGTGAGCAGGAGAGACTCTTTCAGAAACATTAAAAACATCTGACAGACCCCAAACATTTGAACACTAAGTAGTGAGCTAGTATCCTATTGTGAACAACTCCAGGGGCCGGTTGCATAAACAGATAAGACTAGTCTCACAAGTTAGTCATCCAATTTTTTAAGACGGTTCATAACTTTTTAAAATCAGTTGCATTAAATTAGATACTGAAAGTATGCCTGATTACCCCTAACTACCAGGTAGTTGTTCATAGCTCTTAAGACATAACTTAACATAAGGATATATTTATGCAGCTGGAGCGGGTCATTACAGGTGTGGCGCGGCGGTCCAGCACTGGCTCATATAGTGGAACATCAGTCTGAATTGACTCTGAGCAGGAGGACAGACGTCCATCAGAGCGGATCATGATTCCTCTGCCAGACAAATGCAAACACTTACTCAGCAGCTTCAAAACAAAAACAAAGAAAACGTATATTTGATCTTTACCTCTAAACACATGCATTCAAAAAGACATCAGATAAACATCAAACTCTACATGGTTAGTGATTAATTTCTGAAGTGAGAGTTAATGCAACATAACCGTTACTTACAGTCAGGTCACGAGTATATCTTCTTAAGTTCTAAAACAAAAGTGTCTTCACTCAGTTACAAGGTTGTGTAAAGGTGCATCTGTCTCTTTCTGTTTCAGACCTCTTTCTAAACTCCCACCGACATACAGAAGGACTCGTCCATCCAGACACGCTGCATTCTTCTGTTTGATGCAAAAAATCTTAGGTTATGTTTTCTACCCAAATCCTTATTTTTTCTACCCAAAACAACCCAGTGTTTGGGTAGTTTTTGTGTTACCCTGATCCCAGGTCAGACGTAACAACCCAGTGTTTGGGTAGTGTTTGTGTTACCCTGATCCTGGGTCAGACGTAACAACCCAGTGTTTGGGTAGTTTTTGTGTTACCCTGATCCCGGGTCAGATGTAACAACCCAGTGTTTGGGTAGTTTTTGTGTTACCCTGATCCTGGGTCAGATGTAACAACCCAGTGTTTGGGTAGTTTTTGTGTTACCCTGATCCTGGGTCAGACGTAACAACCCAGTGTTTGGGTAGTTTTTGTGTTACCCAGATCCCGGGTCAGACGTAACAACCCAGTGTTTGGGTAGTGTTTGTGTTACCCTGATCCTGGGTCAGACGTAACAACCCAGTGTTTGGGTGGTTTTTGTGTTACCCTGATCCTGGGTCAGACGTAACAACCCAGTGTTTGGGTAGTTTTTGTGTTACTCAGATCCCGGGTCAGACGTAACAACCCAGTGTTTGGGTAGTTTTTGTGTTACCCTGATCCCGGGTCAGACGTAACAACCCAGTGTTTGGGTAGTTTTTGTGTTACCCTGATCCTGGGTCAGATGTAACAACCCAGTGTTTGGGTAGTTTTTGTGTTACCCTGATCCTGGGTCAGACGTAACAACCCAGTGTTTGGGTAGTTTTTGTGTTACCCAGATCCCGGGTCAGATGTAACAACCCAGTGTTTGGGTAGTTTTTGTGTTACCCTGATCCTGGGTCAGACTTAACAACCCAGTGTTTGAGTAGTTTTTGTGTTACCCTGATCCTGGGTCAGACGTAACAACCCAGTGTTTGGGTAGTTTTTGTGTTACACAGATCCTGGGTCAGACGTAACAACCCAGTGTTTGGGTAGTTTTTGTGTTACCCTGATCCTGGGTCAGACGTAACAACCCAGTGTTTGGTAGTTTTTGTGTTACCCTGATCCTGGGTCAGACGTAACAACCCAGTGTTTGGGTAGTTTTTGTGTTACCCTGATCCTGGGTCAGACGTAACAACCCAGTGTTTGGGTAGTTTTTGTGTTACCCTGATCCTGGGTCAGATGTAACCCAGGGGTTGAGTTATTTATCGTGGGTTTTTAGCGACCTCTTCAGGAGAGAGCAGCGCCGCTCCGTCAAATTGGTGCATGTCTTCGGTAAAATACAGGTTTGTGTACATTTTATTTTATCTATAAATTCGTTATTGTGCTTTATATCGTTTAATTTTATGCAAAGCAACATACAGGGGTGCGATGTACGAGTGTCGCGTCAGTCTTTTCGTGTGATGGAAACGCCTGATGCCTTGCATAAAATGTTATGATTTTATTCAAAAAGATACAGAATATAAATACTGATGTTAAAATATATCCTCAGAACTGTACACTGATTGTTTATGTACAGGTTATGGAATCAGTCACCGCATATTTCAGCTACGAGAGAAACGCAGGGCGGCGGTCTGAAGTTAGAAGTTCTCCCGCTGAACACGACACAAGCTCCGGCACGAGATCCAGCGCCGTTACGGTGGATACGGGACAACAGAGACTGCTCGATTACACGTGAATTACTTCTAAATGTTTAATTTTTACCTCTAATGTCTGTTAAACAAGGTTAAATGTTGTCAATATGTATTAAAAACTATATAAAATATGCTATCATGTAAAATAAAGGAATTATCATGCAGTGGTTGTGTGGAGTATTTTAGAAAGGTTTGGAGGATTTATGTTAATCCTTAGATATTAATTCATGTATGAAGTAAAAAAATAAAATAGACAGTATTATAGTAAAAATTAATCAGCTATGCTGGGTAAAATTAACCCAACGTGTTCTGTCCTATATTTACCCAGCCGACAGACTGAATGTGTTAGTGGGATTTGGGCTCTCAGGCAAACGATTCATTTAGTTTCACATGAGGGTTTGTGATGAACACAAAAACATTTTTTTGTTGTGAATTTATTTATTTCAATGGTGATAATGTGATGCAAGGAAAAAAAGAAACTTCTGTTACATAACCAAAGTTGTGGAAAACATTTGCTAATTATTCAATAAAACACAATATCTGGCCATTCCAGATGGACGATCCCAGCGTTAATGTTATTGTCCTATGGCATATGGTCCTCACAGACACTAGAGATTTGAGAAATATTCCTTCTGAAACTTCTGGAACTCCTCCTCAGTGAAGACGGATTTCTCAGCTGGTTTTCGGACGGGCCGATCCGGCTGATGACAAGCGCGGCGGCTGGAATTCTTCTGTACAATCTAAACAAAACACACACACACACACACACACGTTTAAATAATTTAAAATACATATTATCACTGCTTTTCACACTGCACAACCCTGGGTTATCGTCGTTCTAAACCCCGCTTTTAACCCCTAGAGGAGCGTTTCATACTTGTAATTAATAATACATTAATAATTTTACATACTTGTAAAATTAGCACCACTTTTGCCAAACTTGTGAGGAGTTAAAGGATTCGTTCACTTTAAAATGAACAATTCCTGATCATCTACTCACCCCATCTCATCCAAGATGTTCATGTCTTTCTTTCTTCAGTCGAAGAAATTAAGTTTTTTGAGGAAAACGTTCCAGGATTTTTCTCCACATAATGGACTTCAATGGCAACCAACGGTTGAAGGTCCAAATCAATGCAGTTTCAGAGGAAGGGCTTCAGAGGCTCTGCACGATCCCAGACGAGGAATAGGGTCTTATCTAGACAAACCATCGGCCATTTATTTAAAAAAAAAAAATAAAAATAAAAATTTGTATATACTTTTTAACCTCAAATGCTCGACTTCGGTGTTGTGATTTTTCACGGCGTATGACGTCATCACGTTGGAAACGTCACGCGTGACGTAGGTGGAAGTAAACGAACGTGCAAAGACTAAATCAAACGCCCTTTACAAAAATAAAGGTAAAACAACGATGTCGGACGATTTTAAAGTTGGAGGAGAACATGAGATGGGAGTTTTTCGGCACTGGGTCGGTACTTCCACCTACGCCACGTGACCTTTCCAACGTGATGACGTCATACGCCGTGAAGAACAACACCGAAGTCGAGCATTTGAGGTTAAAAAGAATATAAATGTTTATTTTTTTGGTTTGTCTAGATAAGACTCTATTCCTCGTCTGGGATCGTGCAGAGCCTCTGAAGCCCTTCCTCTGAAACTGCATTGATTTGGACCTTCAACTGTTGGTTGCCATTGAAGTCCATTATGTGGAGAAAAATCCTGGAATGTTTTCCTCAAAAAACTGAATTTCTTTTCGACTGAAGAAAGAAAGACATGAACATCTTGGATGAAATGGGGGTGAGGAAATTATCAGGAAATGTTCATTTTGAAGTGAACTAATCCTTTAAGGCTCGATTACACCAAGAACTATAACCACAACAATAATTATATTAGCGTCCACACCAACGAACAATATTGTTGTTTATAAGCGTGCTACAGTTTTGTCCAGTGTTAATTTTGACAGCAAATTGTGATTTAGTTTTAGCCGTAGTCTTTTGACTAAAATGCCATTTAGTTTTAGTCATATTTTAGTCACCTGAATTGTTTTCAGTTTTAGTCGATTAAAATCTGAGTTTAGTTCAATTGTAATGTACTAATTAAGCATTTAATCATTACATAACCGACTGTTACTTGAATACATGACAACTGACATTGACAAGATTGTGTGATTTTGACCATTCAAGCACAAAAATACACAGAAAATTCAGTTCAATTCAGTTCTCGTCAGGGCTTGATGCATACTTTTTGCTACACATATGCTACAAAGTTGAAAAATGTTGGAGTGCATTTAGAAAATTGTGACGCACTGAGAAAAAAAAAAACTTTATAAAAATACTGATATTTTAGTATCATTCATGTACTATTAGTTTTTGTTCATTTTTTTTGTTTGTGTCATGTTTTTAAAACGTATATAGTTTATACACTTTTTAATTTTTAGTTAGTATATCAGGTTAAGCTAAAGCTTCATATAAGTTTATTTATTTTTTAATTTTAGTTAACATTTTTAAATTTCAAGTAATGATTTTTTAAAATGGTTTTAGTTAACTATTATAACCCTGATACTTTATTGAATAATATGTGTCAAATAATGTTCTTAGTCTTTCCTCTTTACTATGAATTAAATGGGAATGAAATTAAATACAGTTTATTGTGTAACTAAAATATCAATAATGACCAGGGGAAAAACGTAAATATAATGCGTGACTTTTAATTATAAACAAGCTCGAAATACACCGGGACTCTTATTTTGAAATGTGTGCGCCGGCTCATTCAAGTTCAGATGAGGGAGATAAAATATGCACTGTTACAACCGTCTAAAACACATTACTATATAAACATCGTAAAGTAAACATTGTCATTATTCATCAGCATTAGTTCATAAACATCACCTGTCATAAATGTGTGTTATTCACTGATTGAGCCGCTCTGAAGCGCTGTCGCGTGAGCCTGTAGAAGCGCAACAGCTCCGTGTTTTCCCGCCGTTAGATCCGCACGTTACAACTCAAATGTGCGCATCTGTTACACAGGACATCAGTTCTGACGGGATCTCTTCCCTAACATTTTCGTCTCGCTTTTATTCGTTGACGAAAATTACAGTCATAGTTTTTGTCATTCAAAACTGTTTTTTTATTTAGTTATCGTCTCATTTTTGTCAGTGAAAAAATGTTGACAAATTATGACGAAAATGATGTGTCAACGTAATTAATGCTGGTTTTGTTGTCTGTCACTTTAAATGCTCGCGCTCTTAAAGCAGGATGGATTCTGATTGGCTGTCAATGTTTTTATCGTTTATCAGCTGGAAAAAACTCCCGTTATAGTCTAGTTGTGATGTGGACTCTGCTATTCTTTCACATTTAGAATGATTTTAAAAATATATCTTTATCATTATAGTTATTGTCCTTGGTATGAACAGACCTTTAGAACATTACGACTAGATGCTTAGCATTGCTATGAGAAGCAGACAACAAATATATATATGTGAAGACGGTGCACTCCAATTAATTATTGGGTGTTGCACTTCCTCCCATTCATATGGCAAATAAGCCCCGCCTTCTAAATGAAAGAGCCAATCGTTGATTAGTAAAGTCATTGCCTCACTCCGGTTGCTATAGAAACAGGCAGTTCTGAGACGCGTGATGAGTTTTTAAACAATTAATGAGAATTTAAGAACACAAACATAACTTTAAAGTTGTGCAATATAATTTAATGTGTTTAAAGTTGATCCATGCTTGTTTTTTTTTTTTAAATCCGCTTTTAATGTGTTGATTCACGCTTATAATAATGTGATCTGTGACCACATTGTTTGCTATTCTGATCATTTTGCTTTTTTTTTTTCATTTTGTGCAATATATTTTTACATGTTTTATTTTTTTATTCACGCTTATTTTTCGATCCGTAACCGCAATACTTTAGGTGGAAAACTGATCCCATACAACGTCAGTTTATGAATACACAGGGTTAACTAGCTCAAGTGTGAAAAGCCCTAATGTGTTTGTCTCTATGTTTGAAGGAGAGATTCAGACCTTTTTCGCGTGGCTGTTCTGTGTTTTATTAGCGGAGGACAGGAAATACTGCAGGTTTGATGTGAGCTGACTCTTCTTCCGTTTCTTTCTGTATTCGTCTGAGAAAAGCAGAAACATTCATCATGAGCAGTCATTCTACTCTGATGTTTCTTTTTTTTTTTAATATGCAACAATAACAAATACAAAAACAATATAAAACAGTAATGAACAATAATAGACAATAACGAGGGTTACATAAAAACAAAACCACAAAGAATATTAAATAATACATAAGAGTCTTACATGTGGCAGTTTTTAGAGTATTTCAAGGAGTTTAGATACAAATCAAAACAAAAGATTTTTTTTTGAAAATTTACATTTGTAAATATAACATTTAGAAAGACAAAGTAGTAAGTTAAGTACAAATTCACAATGAGAAGGATCTAATTTCAGAGCCACCAAATTTTTTTTTTTTTTACATAAGTTTGATACCTTTTAACAAAGTTTGAAAAGTCAACCCAGAATACTTTGCAATACACAGTCCCAAAACAAATGATTAATTGTCTCTTCAAACTGATGACAAAAGGAGCACATGGGGGGAAATACTATTATTAATTTATTTATTATGGGTAGCAATTGTGAATAATTTTAATAGAGACTTCAACGACTTTATTAGATCAGAAGAAGCCAGAAATCTTCCCATATTATATCATTAAATTTGTTATTCCTAAAACTTACACAAACAGATAAAGAAATCTGAGCTGTGTTAAGAACTGAGCGAATTTTTTTTCTGAGAAGACATTGATCAACAAATAGATTAATGCTGTAAAAAAATAGGAGGAGAGCATAAAGAACCTTTAGGGCCAGATTTGACACAATCAGGAATTGCACCAAAACAATGGCATAGTCTCTTGGAGGGACTACTGATGTTTCTGTGATATTTACCCAGAGCAGAGCGGATGCGTTTGTCTTTGACGGTGTTTGTGCTCCGCGCGGGTCCTCCGGGTCGCTGCAGCCGCCGGATCCGCCTCTGGACGCCCTGTTTCTCGGTGCCGATCCGCTCCATCAGCGCCGCCTTACGAGCGCCGCCCTTCTTCTGCTTGCGCTTCACTACAACTACAGACAGACAGACATTACAGCACTTTTTTGTGTTTCTCGCCTTTATTTCCAAACAGATACTACTACAAACTTATACTAGCCGTCTAGGCACAAAAAACACAGATCCATTACCTTTCTCTCTGAACAGTTCAAGTCCTCTCCGGATCACTGATGCTGACATGATCGAACTGATGATAATAAATAAAACGCGCTCGGTGTTTTCATGCCATGTGAGTTCACCGTGTGCGCCACAACAAACACCCGAGCAGGAAACACGAGCTCCGGAGAGTTCCGCCTGTGGATTAAAGTAGAGCCGACAGGGAACGGCCTCAAACTAACGTTCAGACAAAGATATGAACAAACGTTCGTTCAGAGTTATCTGGTCTGTAACCCTCTGGGCCTCTTCGGTCAAAAACGACCGAGACATTTTACGTTTTACATTTTGCTTCATTGGACTGGGATGACACTTGGTGACTTTGTGTCGCATTAGCTATGTGAACACACAAAAAACCATGGAGATGATTCGGTTATGTTAAAGGGTCGGAAAAAATAGTCACACTTGGCTCCTTTGCGGTCAAAAATGACCGACATAGGAAATGAATGGGAAATATGCAAAAATACAAAAACTCAGGGAATCTTTTGGCGATACAAACCACAAATCAGCCATGATGCAGAAAAAAAGTGCACAGCAATGAAGGGGTGACACTCTAAAATATCAAGAGTGCAAAATAGACACGACCACCCCCTTCGGTCACTTTTGCCAAGTGTGACCAGGCCCGGTTCTAGGCACCTACAGAAAGGTGGGCTGGCAGATATCCTAGGCTTTTTTTCCCTTTTTGGGTGTGTGTGTTTTCACTTTTAAATAAAATGCATAAAACACATTTACTGTCCAGTGATAATTTGGAAACAAAACAGAATGGAAGCCTACATGTTACTATAGCTATGAATGCTACTTTAATTGCGTGGAAAGGGACAATTAAATGCCACACAGAATGTGTTTTTCCATCCCATTACACATACTTTTCTATAGTTTTTAATGTAAACATCACCCTAGACGTGTTTAACTGTTGCGCTCGCATCTCACGTCCATACTTTTGCAGAGTATGGTGCATGACGCGGCTTTATAAACGGGGCACTCAAATTAAAAAATAACTTTTAAAAAACGCGTCCCTAGACCTGGACTGAGCTGCGTCTCGCGTTTTTAACCGCAAAAACACGTCCTGTGTGAATGGCCCTAACCTGATTAAAAGATAAACAGCGCATTGTTATTTAAGTGCTGTTATTTAAGCAGACAGTTTGCCTGGTACACTGATTAACAGCACAGCAAGCCAAAGAAGGCAATGCGTTTTAAACATATTATGTTCTAGCTCTGTCCATGCAATAAATGCACGTTTTTTTTTGTTTTTTTTTGTATAGCTAATTTCAACTTGGCATGAATCGAAAATCAAATCAGAGCTGTATATTATAATTTACAAGATACATATTCACGAATACAACTCCTCGTAATTCACACCTTAATAGCACGCAAATATTTCTGCCCGTTTTCGCTCGTGTGATCGTCAGCCTCGCTTTTCTGCTTCAGACTGAAGCGCGTCGCGCCGTTACTTTCAGTTAATAAAGGAGAAAATACTGCAAATTTCTGGTGTTATTTTTGTGATTGTTTGAGGCATTCTACAGCCCTTCATCAAAACTATGAACACAGAGTCCACCTCAGATTGTTTTTAATCAATGCACAAATCGTAAAAACCTGCCCATGCCTAGAACCGGCCTGGGTGTGACCCCTAAACGAAGAGGCCCAGAGGGTTAATAATGTTCTCAAAACGTTAGCACAAAAACAAAGAAACAATAATGTTTTTTCTGCAATATTTTAGTTGGACATTCATCTGACATTTTTAACTGTTAATGTTTCAGAACGTTCAGAGAACATTCAAAAGTAACTTTCCCATAATCCACCCATCCATCATCTATCTATCCATCCATCCACCTATCAACCAACCATCCATCTACCCATCTATCCATCCATCCATACATCCATCCATCCATCCATCCATCATCTATCTATCTATCTATCTATCTATCTATCTATCTATCTATCTATCTATCTATCTATCTATCTATCTATCTATCCATCCAAACATCCAACCAACCATCCATCATCTATCTATCAATACAGTGGCTAAATTAACCAAAGATAAAGCTTCAACTTCTGATGTTTGTAAACAGCACAGCAGTAATGACTTTATGAACTTCTTTACTTGTAAGATTGATAATATTAGGAAAACCATGCAGCCGTCTACTACAGTATCACATCAGACAGTGCATTGTAGTGTCACTGAGGAAAAATTACATTCATTCACTGCTATAGGAGAAGAAGAATTGGCTAAACTCGTTAAATCATCAAAATCAACAACATGTATGCTCGACCCTATACCGACTAAACTACTAAAAGAGATGCTTCCAGAGGTCATAGATCCTCTTCTTAATATCATTAATTCATCCTTGACATTCGGATATGTACCGAAAACTTTTAAATTGGCTATTATTAAACCACTTATTAAAAAAATGCAACTTGATCCTACAGAATTAGTCAATTACAGGCCAATCTCAAATCTACCCTTTCTGTCAAAAATACTAGAAAAGGCAGTGTCCTCACAATTATGCTCCTTTTTAGAAAGAAATGATATCTGTGAGGATTTCCAGTCAGGATTTAGACCGTATCATAGTACTGAGACTGCTCTCATTAGAGTTACAAATGATTTACTCTTATTATCCGATCGTGGTTGTATCTCTCTGTTAGTGTTACTCGATCTTAGCGCTGCATTCGATACTATCGACCACAACATTCTTTTGAATAGACTCGAAAATTATGTTGGCATTAGTGGAACTTCATTGGCATGGTTTAAATCATACTTATCTGACCGTTATCAGTTTGTAGCAGTAAATGAAGAGATGTCACACCGAACACAAGTTCAGTATGGAGTACCGCAGGGCTCAGTGCTAGGACCGTTGCTTTTCACCCTGTACATGCTACCACTGGGAGATATTATTAGGAAGCATGGCGTTAGTTTTCATTGTTATGCTGACGATACTCAGCTCTATATTTCTTCACGCCCTGACGAAACTTACCAATTCACAAGATTAACAGAATGCATAGCTGATATAAAAAATTGGATGACTAGTAATTTCCTGCAACTTAATTCAGAAAAAACTGAATTTTTAATCATTGGACAAAAAAACTCCACAAGTAGTAACCTAGAATACTGTCTAACACTCGATGGCTGCTCTGTCAAGTCCTCGTCGTCAGTTAGGAACCTGGGTGTGCTCTTTGATACCAATCTCTCATTTGAAAGCCACGTTTCTAGTATCTGTAAAACTGCATTGTACCATCTTAAAAATATATCTACAAACCCGATTCCAAAAAAGTTGGGACACTGTACAAATTGTGAATAAAAAAGGAATGCAATAATTTACAAATCTCATAAACTTATATTTTATTCACAATAGAATATAGATAACATATCAAATGTTGAAAGTGAGGCATTTTAAAATGTCATGCCAAATATTGGCTCATTTTGGATTTCATGAGAGCTACACATTCCAAAAAAGTTGGGACAGGTAGCAATAAGAGGCCGGAAAAGTTAAATGTACATATAAGGAACAGCTGGAGGACCAATTTGCAACTTTTGGCAATTGGCAAACTGTCAATTGGCAACATGATTGGGTATAAAAAGAGCCTCTCAGAGTGGCAGTGTCTCTCAGAAGTCAAGATGGGCAGAGGATCACCAATTCCCCCAATGCTGCAGCGAAAAATAGTGGAGCAATATCAGAAAGGAGTTTCTCAGAGAAAAATTGCAAAGAGTTTGAAGTTATCATCATCTACAGTGCATAATATCATCCAAAGATTCAGAGAATCTGGAACAATCTGTGCGTAAGGGTCAAGGCCGGAAAACCATACTGGATGCCCGTGATCTTCGGGCCCTTAGACGGCACTGCATCACATACAGGAATGCTACTGTAATGGAAATCACAACATGGGCTCAGGAATACTTCCAGAAAACATTGTCGGTGAACACAATCCACCGTGCCATTCGCCGTTGCCGGCTAAAACTCTATAGGTCAAAAAAGAAGCCATATCTAAACATGATCCAGAAGCGCAGGCGTTTTCTCTGGGCCAAGGCTCATTTAAAATGGACTGTGGCAAAGTGGAAAACTGTTCTGTGGCCAGACGAATCAAAATTTGAAGTTCTTTTTGGAAAACTGGGACGCCATGTCATCCGGACTAAAGAGGACAAGGACAACCCAAGTTGTCATCAGCGCTCCGTTCAGAAGCCTGCATCTCTGATGGTATGGGGGTTGCATGAGTGTGTGTGGCATGGGCAGCTTACACATCTGGAAAGGCACCATCAATGCTGAAAGGTATATCCAAGTTCTAGAACAACATATGCTCCCATCCAGACGTCGTCTCTTTCAGGGAAGACCTTGCATTTTCCAACATGACAATGCCAGACCACATACTGCATCAATTACAACATCATGGCTGCGTAGAAGGATCCGGGTACTGAAATGGCCAGCCTCTTTCACCTTTCACCCATAGAAAACATTTGGCGCATCATAAAGAGGAAGATGCGACAAAGAAGACCTAAGACAGTTGAGCAACTAGAAGCCTGTATTAGACAAGAATGGGACAACATTCCTATTCCTAAACTTGAGCAACTTGTCTCCTCAGTCCCCAGACGTTTGCAGACTGTTATAAAAAGAAGAGGGGATGCCACACAGTGGTAAACATGGCCTTGTCCCAACTTTTTTGAGATGTGTTGATGCCATGAAATTTAAAATCAACTTATTTTTCCCTTAAAATGATACATTTTCTCAGTTTAAACATTTGATATGTCATCTATGTTGTATTCTGAATAAAATATTGAAATTTTAAACTTCCACATCATTGCATTCTGTTTTTATTCACAATTTGTACAGTGTCCCAACTTTTTTGGAATCGGGTTTGTAAATTACGACACATGCTTTCAATGCAAAATGCTGAACAGTTAGTTCATGCGTTCATGACCTCAAGGCTAGATTATTGTAATGCTCTACTGGGTGGTTGCCCTGCTCGGTTAATAAATAAACTGCAGCTTGTCCAAAACGCAGCAGCTAGAGTTCTTACTAGAACCAGGAAGTATGACCATATTAGCCCGGTTCTGGCAACACTGCATTGGCTCCCTATTAAACATCGTATACATTTTAAAATCTTGCTGATTACTTACAAAGCACTAAATGGTTTAGCTCCCCAGTACTTGAGCGAGCTCTTAACGCATTATACTCCATCACGTCTATTGCGGTCTCAAAACTCTGGCCAGTTGATAATACCTAGAATATCAAAATCAACTGCAGGCGGTCGACCCTTTTCCTATTTAGCACCTAAACTCTGGAACAGTCTTCCTAGCATTGTTCGGGAAGCAGACACACTCTGTCAGTTTAAATCTAGACTAAAAACACATCTTTTTACTATGGCATACACATAAAACATTTTTAATTTCTATTATTCAAATCAGTTAAATTATTGTTTAACTAGGTCAGCCGGAACCGGGAACACTTCCCATAACACCTGATGTACTCGTTACATCATAAGAAGAATGGCATCTACGCTAATGTTAGTCTCTCTGTTTATCCCGAGGTTTACTGCAGTCGGCCGGATCCGGGCCGTATCCGGACCAGATGGTGGACCTTAGCCTGGACATGACGACCATATCCCTGAAGTGTCTGTAGAGACAATAGTGTCAATTAAACTCCCCCCTGTAAATGCTGCATCGACACGACATCCTCATTAAACCCGTCCCCGGCGTGACGACTCCAATCTTTCGAATAATCCTACGAACATCTATTGATCTAATATGACTTCTGACCTGTAATGTTGCCAGAATCATAATCATACTCTATTTGTTCGTCGGCCAGAGGAGAACTGGCACCCCGACTGAGCCTGGTTTCTCCTAAGGTTTTTTTCTCCATTCTGGCCCTGAAGGAGTTTTGGTTCCTTGCCACTGTCGCCTTTGGCTTTTGGCTTGCTCAGTTGGGGACACATAAATTTCAACTATATTACTGATCTGCCCGCATTGACACTATATGATAATTGAAATGAGCTGGATGACATCACCGTTTTCACCAGAGCGGCTGTACAGCCGAATCAAATTCTGTTGCATTATTTTCCTGTTACCACTGTGAAGCTGCTTTGAAACAATTGGCATTGTAAAAAGTGCTATATAAATAAAGGTGATTTGATTTTGATTTTGATCTATCTATCCATCCATCCATCCAAACATCCAACCAACCATCCATCATCTATCCATCCATCTATCTATCTATCTATCTATCTATCTATCTATCTATCTATCTATCTATCTATCTATCTATCTATCTATCTATCTATCTATCTATCTATCTATCTATCTATCCATCCATCCAAACATTCAACCAACCATCCATCATCTATCCATACATACATCTATCTATCTATCTATCTATCTATCTATCTATCTATCTATCTATCTATCTATCTATCTATCTATCTATCTATCTATCTATCTATCCATCCATCCAAACATTCAACCAACTATCTATCTATCTATCTATCTATCTATCTATCTATCTATCTATCTATCTATCTATCTATCTATCTATCTATCTATCTATCCATCCATCCATCCATCCATCCATCCATCCATCCATCCATCCATCCATCCATCAATCAGAGCAGTCAGACTGAAACAGATTTTCAGACCACATTTAATGTGATTTTTTGCTGTTCACATTTGCTAATTATGATCTGATTCCAATCAGATATGCACAAAAATCGGATTTGGACTGAGAGTCTGAACGAGGCTAGAGAGAGACAAGGGAGTGGGATGTTCTGATTTAGCCTGACAAGAAGTCTTTAGATAAACAGAAGAGCCTGTAACTGCCTTGTGCAAATGTACACATCTAGTTTATATACTATTTCGTTGTAATTGCTAACAAATGGGTAATTTGCAGTGGGTCAGATTTCAACTTTCTATCCTATAAAATCTCATTCAACTGTTTGAGGCCTTTACTGTTCATTTGTTGACGTTTAGACTGTCATAAAACTATGATGAACATCTGAGTCTTGCCTCCTTCTCTGATTGTGATACTGATGACTATCTTGTGATTGTATTTAGGTCAGCTCGGGGGTTTTTGACAGTGTTGCAATGTTACAGTCCCTGACCAGTGTTTGTTTGCTTCAGTCCAAACTTTCAACACAGAAATGTCAAAACAAAGGAGATTTTGAACATGCATAATCTCTGAAACTTCTGAAGCTTGTTTCATTATTGGGATTTTGGAGACTGAAATCATATCTGTGTTTTGGTCATTTAAAGTAAGACTGGTTTATTCTGAGTTCCACTTAGAAATTAAGAAATTAATTAATTTGAAAGTAAATTCATGTATTAAACTTGTAAGCTGGCAAATACAGCAAATAGACGTATTTATTAAATAAATGTATTCATGTTAAAAAATGCAAATACAGTAACACTACTGTAAACAATTTTAAATATTTGTCGAATTGTTCCTTAAAACAAAATAAATTGTCTATAAAACCATCATTGAATACTTTCTTTTTTGCCTATAGACTGAAGTCTGGTTATTGCAAGAATTAATAAATCATCTTTTTTTTGTCTTTATAGACTTTCCTTCGGCTTTTAATACAATCCAACCCCACATTTTAACCAGAAGGCTCTGAGAACAGTTTAAGTAATAATCTGGTGAGTTGGATTCTTGACTTTTTAACTAATAGGACACAGAGAGTGAGGGTCAGTGGTATTTTGTCTGACCGGAAAAGCTCTTCTACAGGGTCTCCTCAAGGGTGTGTGTTGTCACCGTTTTTATTTATTCTGTTCACAAATATGTGTCAGAGCAGAATGAGATCAGCCATGGTCGAGTTATTGATGATTTTGTACACTGGTGTGAGGAATCTTACCTCCAGCTATATATATCCAAAACTAAAGATATGCTCATTGATTTTAGGAGGAACAGTCACATGAACAAAGCTACTTTAATTAAAGGTCAGACTATTGAGAATGTGCAATCTTATAAATACCTTGGGTCCATTATTGATGCAAAATTGAACTTTGAAGCGAATTGTGCAGCCGTGTGTAAAAAGGGCCACCAACGTTTATATTGTCTAAGGAAACTATCACACTTTCATATTGACCGAACGATAATGACCATGTTTTATCATGCTTTTACTGAATCAGTTTTGTCCTTTTCCTTGGTGGCACGGTTTGGTCATACATCCTTAAAAGCGAGAAATTCCTTAAACCAGGTAGTTAAATGGTCTAGTCGGTTGGTTGGTGAGTCACAGTTGTATCCAGCATCACTAGACAG
>CM077180.1:41382745-41390245 GCA_039654105.1 Coreius guichenoti
TGATTTGATTATTATTGCTAAATATAAATATTTAACAAAATAAGAAATATTACTATTACAATAACATTTTCATTATTAAAAATAAAAAATAGAGTATTTAAGAATAAATATAACAATATAATAATAATATTTATATTTTACAGAAAATTAACATGCAGGCAGCCTATGACTAAAAATCACTAGAAAGGTCTAAGGATTTATTATAAAATATATTATTATTATTATAAAACGCCCTGCGTTTCTCTCGTAGCTGAAATACAGCACAATAAACACTGGGTTGTTACGTCTGACCCAGGATCAGGGTTACACAAAAACTACCCAAACACTGGGTTGTTACGTCTGACCCAGGATCAGGGTTACACAAAAACTACCCAAACACTGGGTTGTTACGTCTGACCCAGTATCAGGGCTACACAAAAACTACCCAAACACTGGGTTGTCACGTCTGACCCAGGATCAGGGTAACACAAAAACTACCCAAACACTGGGTTGTTACGTCTGACCCAGGATCAGGGTTACACAAAAACTACCCAAACACTGGGTTGTTACGTCTGACCCAGGATCAGGGTTACACAAAAACTACCCAAACACTGGGTTGTTACGTCTGACCCAGGATCAGGGTAACACAAAAACTACCCAAACACTGGGTTGTTACGTCTGACCCAGGATCAGGGTAACACAAAAACTACCCAAACACTGGGTTGTTACGTCTGACCCAGTATCAGGGCTACACAAAAACTACCCAAACACTGGGTTGTCACGTCTGACCCAGGATCAGGGTAACACAAAAACTACCCAAACACTGGGTTGTTACGTCTGACCCAGGATCTGGGTAACACAAAAACTACCCAAACACTGGGTTGTTACGTCTGACCCAGGATCAGGGTAACACAAAAACTACCCAAACACTGGGTTGTTACGTCTGACCCAGGATCAGGGTAACACAAAAACTACCCAAACACTGGGTTGTTACGTCTGACCCAGGATCAGGGTAACACAAAAACTACCCAAACACTGGGTTGTTACGTCTGACCCAGGATCAGGGTTACACAAAAACTACCCAAACACTGGGTTGTTACGTCTGACCCAGGATCAGGGTAACACAAAAACTACCCAAACACTGGGTTGTTACGTCTGACCCAGGATCAGGGTAACACAAAAACTACCCAAACACTGGGTTGTTACGTCTGACCCAGGATCAGGGTAACACAAAAACTACCCAAACACTGGGTTGTTACGTCTGACCCAGGATCAGGGTTACACAAAAACTACCCAAACACTGGGTTGTTACGTCTGACCCAGGATCAGGGTAACACAAAAACTACTCAAACACTGGGTTGTTACGTCTGACCCAGGATCAGGGTAACACAAAAACTACCCAAACACTGGGTTGTCACGTCTGACCCAGGATCAGGGTAACACAAAAACTACCCAAACACTGGGTTGTTACGTCTGACCCAGGATCAGGGTTACACAAAAACTACCCAAACACTGGGTTGTTACGTCTGACCCAGGATCAGGGTAACACAAAAACTACTCAAACACTGGGTTGTTACGTCTGACCCAGGATCAGGGTAACACAAAAACTACCCAAACACTGGGTTGTCACGTCTGACCCGGGATCAGGGTAACACAAAAACTACCCAAACACTGGGTTGTTACGTCTGACCCAGGATCAGGGTAACACAAAAACTACCCAAACACTGAGTTGTTACATCTGACCTAGGATCTGTGTAACACATAAACTACCCAAACACTGAAAACAATGAACTGTTATAATTTAAAGTTAAAAAGTTCAGGTTGAGTACAAAGTTAAAATAATAACATTTATGCATAAAATGCCTTTAACGTGTAGATGAGGAAGTCATATAAAAAGTCCTATGACATGCTGAGGGTCGCAGGATTACTTCCCTATAAAGTTCGAGTTTGGTTTACGTTCGACATTCACATATGCAGCCGTGGCCGAAAGTATTGGGTTGGACAAATTTAGTGTTTTGCAAAGTTTGATATTTTGTAAATTTCCTACCGTAAATATATCAAAAATGTATTATTATTAGTAATATGCATTGCTAAGGACTTCATTTGGACAACTTTAAAGGAGATTTTCTCAATATTTAGAATTTTTTGCACCCTCAGATTCCAGATTTTCAAATAGTTGCATATCGGCCAAATATTGTCCTAACAAACCACACATCAATGGAAAAATTATTTATTCAGCTTTCAGATGATGTATAAATCTCAATTCCAAAAACTGACCCTTATGACTGGTTTTGTGGTCCAGGGTCACAAATGAGTAACACACTTTCTAGTATCTAACAAGAAACTCTGATCGATGAATTAGTTAGTAATAGTGCTCAGATGAATGAGGTAGTTCAGTAATCAATACCACTGTTTTTTCATACTGTAAACCCGAATAAGTTGGCAAAACTCAAAAAATTGAGGCAATTGGTTACATAACATTTTTTGAGTTAAGAAATGTAAAATTTAAATAAGCAGAACTTGCAGATTTTTGTACTCATACATTTTAATTGCTCTTAACTTCAAATATTTGATTAAGCTAATACATACATTTAAATTAAAATGATCAACTTAAATATTTTTAGCAGTGGAAAATTGGCTAGCTTTAACTAGAACATTTAGCACACTGTATATCTGTTCTCAAACTAAGCTCATGCTCCACTCGTCATGATGGAAACCCTACAAAAAACCCATCATAACAGAAACTCTTCTAAACTAACACAGCAAAACATCAAACACTACATAATCTCCCACTTAACGTTAATCTTGCACAAAAAAACATTATATAACACTTAATTTTAGCATTTACTTTCCCTTTTGAGTGTCATGGCAAAGCATGCTGGGAAATAGAAATCCCAGCCCAGTTTCGGTTAAATTTAAGTTTGTCTAAATTAAAAGAAACAAGTTCATAAAACTCAAAACAATGAAACAGTTCAGATTACCTAAAATGTGTCGGTTTTGTGAACTCAAAAAAAAAAAAGAAAATGCTAAATACTCATAAAAGTTCATTTGATTGACCTAATAATTTGAGTTGTCTCTACTCAAACCAATTCATTATTTTAAGCGTTAGGCTACTATATACAGGTTCATAATTAATGTGAATAATGCATAATGTATAATTAATTCTAAAGTGGAGATCATGGTAATCCACTAGTAATGACTCAAGTGTTACTACATCCTTCAGAAGGAATCACTATTTTTTTCACCTCCTATTCTTCTTCAATGCCATGTTTGGTTCCCCAAAGAACCTTTAGTGATCAGTTCTTAAAAGAACCTTTTTTCCATGATGATCATCACCAAATTACTCTTGCAGGACGTTTTGATCCCATTCTTTATTCCTGCCAGTGTTTTGGATTGTGGGAGGACATAAAATGCAACAGGTTTTAAAAATGTGTGCAATTTTAAATGAGAAACGGTTGATATGGCATTTGAAGGTAATAACCTGATGATCATTCACAGCTGATGACGATTAGCACATAAAGTTAATTTATGCATATAAAATAATGATTTGTCTGCCCAGTTCAGCTAATAATAGTTAACTCAGTGTTGCATAAGGGAGTCTTTTAAAAGATGTTTCAGTTGCATCATTCATCACTTACTGAAGGAGATTGTGAAGTAAATGTATGGTCATTCTGTGCTGGAACCATGTATGTTCTTTTGAAATACCCATTAAAAACTAGTTCAGCTTCCTAGATATATGTTTCACACGCTACATGGCATTTCTTCATCATGGGCATCAACCCAGGGTAGTTTTAAAAATAGTAATGTCAAATCTTTTGATAATTTAAAATATAATGTAACTTTGGCTCTCACTTTATATTGTTAACTATATTCTAAATACACTACAACAAAATATATTTCTTTTGTCCTGTTCCTTAGCTCCCTCAGTCACATACCTGACTTAAAGGCTCGTTCATTATGCGGCTCATTATGCGGTTCTTTTGTCCTCTCAGGTGTAAATCACAGCATTATTCATGATCGTTCACGCCTCTTCGCATACAGGCTTTGTAAAGAAAAAGTGTCTTACAAAATTTAAATCAATATATTGTTTTATGTGAATGAGTAGGCTCAATGATTCTCACATCAGTTTGAAGCAAAAACTGTAGGCAACAACACCCATTAGTTAAGGTTAAAGTTAAGTCAGTCAAAGGTCTTGTGGACACATATCTATTGTGTGTTTTGTGGCCTTAATTCAGTGACTTTAATACAATATTATATATTTAATATATAAATGATATATATAATTTTAAATACAAGCATGTACATACATGTTGCTAACATATTATGTTAGCCCAGTTTGTGATGAATACAGTGTATTACACTTTTGCCATTAATATGTTTATAAGCAACTGAAAAAAGCACAAATGTCAGAGCATGTCAAAACTTCTAAAGAGCCCCAAAACTGTGCAGACTTCTAGGGGTTAAAGTATACAGTTTATGGCAGTTTCCACCGTTTTTTTTTCATTTAAGGTCAAAATGGAAAAGTTGATGAAATTATTGTTTTAATATTTTCTATAATTATTTCTTGTAGTGATGGTTTAAAGAGTTAAGAGTATACTACACATTATTCCTCAACTGTAGGTTAAATTTATTGATTTTTTAAAATAATATATCAGCCTTTCCAGTCTTTCTTTACTCTTTAAACTTAAAAGTTTGGCATCGATGGTTCCATAAAGAACCATTAACATCCCTGGAATCTTTCCCTTCTTTATTTTGCAAAAAGTTTCTTCACACTAAGAAAAACATGGTCCTTTTAAGAACTGATCAATGAAATGTTCTTTGTGTAACCAAATATGGTTCTTCCATGAAACCCCATTTTTGGAACCTTTATTTTTTTAAGAGTTTTACACACTGAACCTAAAATGACAAATCAGAAGATAAAAATACGCACTGGACATTATATTTTATCTTCAGGATCACATCACACACATTCTGAAACAAACTATATGATGCCATCCAGTCTTGGCTAATGCTAGTGATGTCAAAACTGATGCAGTGGTTCGTTTTTCTAAGAATATTAATGTCTTTGAAGAGGAAATGTGTCATGAAAGATGAGATCGCATACTTGTATCTAAACTCTTGTACTGATGAATGACAATACAGAGTCTTTGGAATTACAGTTTTTCTCAATCGCTCTAAAATATTAAATTCAGATCTCTGAGCAATTCTTTTCTTGTTCACATCAGATTTGAATTTCTTACTGATTTAAGCAAATTGCATGTATTTTGGATGCATGTATCTACAATTTGCAACTAAATTTGCTATTTGCTAAACTAAACATTGATTCTCAGTGAAACATTCTTTCATCGTGTGCGCCGTCACATGCACAATGATGCATTAAGTTATCATGTATATTCCATAAATATCTGACACTGAGTGTTTGTAATGTCTGTTACGTATCAGACACATTCGTTCCATATTAGATTCATTTATTACATTCTACAACATTCAACATTAGTTGTGCATAAAAATCATTGTTTGATGCACTGTAAAAAAAATAGTTGAGCGTGGCCTTTCTGACGTGATTACGTAATCCGTGGCGCAACGCAGAGCAGCGCAAGATGAGCAATTTAGGTTAAAAAGTATATAAATGTTTATTTTTTTTGAAAATGTCCGATGGTTTGTCTAGATAAGACCCTATTCCTCGTCTGGGATCGTGCAGAGCCTCTGAAGCCCTTCCTTTGAAACTGCATTGATTTGGACCTTCAACCGTTGGTTCCCATTGGAGTCCATTATATGGAGAAAAATCCTGGAATGTTTTCCTCAAAAAACTTAATTTCTTTTTGACTGAAGAAAGAAAGACATGAACATCTTGGATGAGATGGGGGTGAGGAAATGATCAGGAAATTTTCATTTTGAAGTGAACTAATCCTTTAAATTCAAAAGATTACCTGCCACTCATTAGATGAACAAAAGTATTTAAGTTGATTTTAACTGGAGCGAATTATGTGAGTTAATTTAAAAAGTTGAGTGCGATAGGTTGCTTTATTTTTTCAAGTTGGCTCAACTTGTTTTTTTAAGTTATCTTGACAAGAAGTTTTAAGTTCAAAGATTACCTGCTACTCATTAGATGAACAAAGTTGATTAAGTTAGTTGAGTTAACTTAAATAGTTGAATGCGATAAGTTTTAAGTTAGCTCAACTCTATTTTTTTTACTCATCTCCTCACCTGATCTTGGAAGGCAGTTATCAGGTTAAACATATTAAACATCAGTCCACATGTATTAACACTGAACTGATAATGCTGTTGGCTTCACATTAAACGTGGATCTGCTATTCTGGAAACCACACCAACTGATATCGGCATTAACTGACATGGGCTAATCATCCGAATACTGATGGAGTTTTGTTTTTCTGAAAGAGTGAAATGAGAGCGCCACACCTGAAACCACCGTTTGTTTTCTGCTCCTCGTCCCACACTGACGTGAGATGAGGAGAAGCAGGTGCAGCCCCTCAGACGCGCGGTCAGCTGCTCTTATTATTAATGCATTATCTCCTGCACACCATCTTTGGTCAAAAAATTCAAGATTTCTTCACTCATTGCATACATTGCAAACTTAGAGAAACAGATAAAAATCTGTGCGTAGCCTTTAACTCCTTTGATCTACGAGTCATTTCTGAACTCTAACCCATCCTTTCCGTCAGTAATGCCTTATTTTCTCGCAGTGTCTTTGCTTTGGGACGTCGTGCATCTGTTGCAGCTGCTTATGAATGAATTATTACATTTATTTCATGTTTTGAAAGAGGTTTATGCAATGACTTGAGCTTATTATAATTGAGGTTTAGTGTTAAGATCATTAAAAGATAGATAGATAGATAAAGAGAGAGAGAGAGAAAGAGAGAGAGAGAGGTAGCGATAGATAGATAGATAGATAGATAGATAGATAGATAGATAGATAGATAGATAGATAGATAGATAGATAGATAGATAGATAGATAGATAGATAGATAGATAGATAGATAGATAGATAGATAGATCTTTACTAGAACAGTAAAGGGGTTTCAGGAGCGTAACCACAAACTGTGGTCTATTCTCTGGTGCAAAGCTTCTCGGAAATATGAGGCTCTGACACACACACACACACACAGAGGCACACAGAAACACACTCTCTCTCACACACACACACACACAAACAGTCAGATACACACACACACACACACAGACACACTCAAACAAACACACAGAAACACAGACATGCACACAGAGACATATAAACACACACACACACACACACTCTCACACACACAAACAGAGAAACACAGAAACACAGACAGACACACACACACAAACAGAGAAACACACACACTTACACACACACACTCACAAACAAACACTCACTCACACAGAAACACACACACATGCACACAAAGAGACATACAAACACACACACACACACACACACTCTCGCTCTCTCTCTCTCACACACACACTCGGATACAAACAGAAACACACACACTCACATGCACACAGAGACACACACAA
>CM077180.1:41395245-41470245 GCA_039654105.1 Coreius guichenoti
TGTGTCTCAGATGTGGCTCTTTCTCCAGGTCTGGAGTGTTATAATGACTATTACAACACCTTCACGTGTGTCTGGAACAGCTCAAAACTGAACGTCCGACCCGAGACCCGCTGCTTCATTCGTGTAACGGTTAATAAAGTGTAAGAGAAACTTGAGTTCATAATGTCATTAAACAATCAGCCGTTATATTGGGATCTATAAGGATATCTATATTATATATATATATATATATATAAGGATCCAGAACTGATGAACATGTTTCAGATGAAGCTCATTTTCAGTAGATTCTCTCTCCGCTCTGGTGATTCCACTGATGGATGTGTTGATTAGTTTGTGAGATGAAATGGGACATTAATTCTTCTGTGTCTGTGATTTCAGACTGTTTAATACTACAGAGGAAACGCAGATGACAGCTGACCCGACCCAGCCTCACATTCGCACCGCCACGGTGGATTTCAAAAGCAAGGTGACTGAGGCATGAGTTTATGACGCATTAAACCGCAGATTCCACGTCTTCTTGATCATCCAGAATGAACATGTGACACGTCATACGGATTATTTCTTTCTCTTCTGCTGCAGTATGGTATAATAAGATCAAAAGCCCTGTTGTCTGAAGAAGTTCGATGTGAAAGCTACACTGGACCTTTGCCGAAAATCCCATGGCATTCCGCAGACATCAGCGGTGAGTCAAATATCATAGCTCACTCACACACGATTCACACACACATCAGCGCTCAGAGAGCGGACACTCTCTGTTTAACGCTTGTTTATTGGCATCTGTGGTTCCATGAAGAGCCTTTAAAATCACGGAGCATTTCCATTGGACGAAAGGTTCTGTAACACTTTACTTAAAGCCCTTATGTATAATGCATTATATAATTTCATAAATAATTGTAAGTTCAAATGCATTATAATATTTGCAGATTCTGAAATTGGTTGTTTGTCGTGTGTTTTAATGCATTATACTTTCTAAAGTATAGAAAGTGTGTTCAATGAATATACTCTAAAAATGCTGGGTTAAAAACAACCCAAGTTGGGTTTAAAATAAACAAACCCAGCGATTGGGTTAAATGTTTTTGCCCAACCTGCTGGGTAGTTTTATTTAACTCAACTATTGTTTAAAAATTACTGTATTGCTTTGGTTAAAATGAACCCAACATATGTTGGAAATTAACATTTATTAATATGTTTAATAAATTAACATTATTAATAAGTTTAATGAATAATAATTAAACAATAAACATTTATTAAATTGCTTATTAATAAATGTTCACCTTTTTGATTATTATTGTTTCCTCTAGTAATTATGTGTCTGATTTTTAATTTCCAACCTATTTTGGGTTCATTTTAAGCCAGCCATACAGTAATTTTAAACAATAGTTGGATTAAATAAAACTGCCCAGCACGTTGGGCAAATATTTAACAACTGCTGGGCTAACCGCTGGGCTAAAACAACCCAATCTCTGGGCTAAAACAACCCAACCTCTGGGCTAAAACAACCCAACCTCTGGGCTAAAACAACCCAACCTCTGGGCTAAAACAACCCAACCTCTGGGCTAAAACAACCCAACCTCTGGGCTAAAACAACCCAACTGCTGGGCTAAAACAACCCAACTGCTGGGCTAAAACAACCCAATCGCAACCCAACCGCTGGGCTAAAACAACCCAACCGCTGGGCTAAAACAACCCAACCGCTGGGCTAAAACAACCCAATCGCAACCCAACCTCTGGGCTAAAACAACCCAACCGCTGGGCTAAAACAACCCAATCGCAACCCAACCGCTGGGCTAAAACAACCCAACCGCTGGGCTAAAACAACCCAATCGCAACCCAATCTCTGGGCTAAAACAACCCAATCGCTGGGCTAAAACAACCCAATCGCTGGGCTAAAACAACCCAATCGCTGGGCTAAAACAACCCAATCGCAACCCAATCGCTGGGCTAAAACAACCCAATCGCTGGGCTAAAACAACCCAATCGCTGGGCTAAAACAACCCAATCGCTGGGCTAAAACAACCCAATCGCTGGGCTAAAACAACCCAACATCTGGGCTAAAACAACCCAACATCTGGGCTAAAACAACCCAACATCTGGGCTAAAACAACCCAACCGCTGGGCTAAAACAACCCAATCGCAACCCAACCGCTGGGCTAAAACAACCCAATCGCAACCCAATCGCTGGGCTAAAACAACCCAATCTCTGGGCTAAAACAACCCAGTCTCTGGGCTAAAACAACCCAGTCTCTGGGCTAAAACAACCCAGTCTCTGGGCTAAAACAACCCAGTCTCTGGGCTAAAACAACCCAGTCTCTGGGCTAAAACAACCCAGTCTCTGGGCTAAAACAACCCAGTCTCTGGGCTAAAACAACCCAGTCTCTGGGCTAAAACAACCCAGTCTCTGGGCTAAAACAACCCAGTCGCTGGGCTAAAACAACCCAGTCGCTGGGCTAAAACAACCCAGTCGCTGGGCTAAAACAACCCAACCGCTGGGCTAAAACAACCCAATCTCTGGGCTAAAACAACCCAATCTCTGGGCTAAAACAACCCAATCTCTGGGCTAAAACAACCCAATCTCTGGGCTAAAACAACCCAATCTCTGGGCTAAAACAACCCAATCTCTGGGCTAAAACAACCCAATCGCTGGGCTAAAACAACCCAATCGCTGGGCTAAAACAACCCAATCGCTGGGCTAAAACAACCCAATCGCTGGGCTAAAACAACCCAGTCGCTAGTTTGTCCATTTTCAACCCAACTTGGGTTGTTTTTAACCCAGCATTTTTTAGATAAATATTATAATGTATCATAACTGTGGACCAATGCATAATTAATGCATTACAAATACTTTAAAGCTTTAATTAAAGTGTTACCAAAGGTTCTTTGGAATATTAAAATATTTTTAAAATTGCTTTCAGTGTACATTGAAAAAAAATTTTTGGGTGTAGAAACAATTTGCTACAATAAATTACAATGAAACGGTAACAGTGAATTCAACATTAAATTTTGATGTAGAAAAACTAAATATCAGTTTTCTTGTAAACATTCCAATATTCTTTGCTTTATTTACAATTTTAAAAAAAAATTCACAGTGTAGTGATGGAACGTGATTTTAACAAGTACCATCTTTATTGATCCTTGATCAGATTTGATGTCAATTTTAGGCTTAAAACCAGGGTTATGTGCTTCTCCATCAGTGTTATTCACCTCTGGTTTTAGGGTTAGGGTTAGTATTTGGGCTGTTTTCAGACAGGAATGTTATTCCAGAATCAACAAAAGATATCTTACTTGAGCGATGGTTGTCTGACATTGTGCGGTGTGTGTTGTGTTTCAGTAGTAAAAGTGGCTCCTCCTCGGATAGTGGAAGTTCGCGGGCTCAATGTTTCTTGGAGTTTCAGTTCTTCGAAACCTTGTGTGTTTGAGGTCCAATGCAGATCAGCTGCTCAGAGCTGGACGGTGAGCACGTCAACCCCATTCACGACAAGAAAGTGTCATCGTTTTTGACAATTGCTTACACATGATTTCTCTAAACTCTACACACACACACACACACACACACACACATGCAAAACGGCCAAAGCAATCAAAGCTATGCTATATTGCCAAAAGTATTGGGACGCCCCTCCAAATCACTGAATTCAGGTGTTCAATCACTTCCATGGCCACAGGTGTATAAATCAAGCACTAGGCATGCAGACGCTTCTGCAAACATTTGTGAAAGAATGGGTCGCTCTCAGGAGCTCAGTGAACTCAAGCGTGGTACCGTGATAGGTTGCCACCTGTGCAATAAGTCCATTCCTGACATTTCCTCACTACTAAATATTCCACGCTCAACTGTTAGTGGGATTATAACAAAGTGGAAGCAATTGGGAACAACAGCAACTCAGCCACGAAGTGATAGACCACATAAAATCACAGAGCGGGGTCAGCGCATGCTGAGGGTCACAGTGCGCAGAAGTCGCCAACTTTCTGCAGAGTCAATAGCTACAGACCTCCAAACTTCTGTGGCCTTCAGATGAGCTCAAGAACAGTGTGTAGAGAGCTTCATGGAATGGGTTTCCATGGCCGAGCAGCTCATCCAAGCCTTACATCACCAAGTGCAATGCAAAGCGTGGGATGCAGTGGGGTAAAGCACGCCGCCACTGGACTCTAGAGCAGTGGAGACATGTTCTCTGGAGTGACCAATCACGCTTCTCTGTCTGGCAATCCCATGGACGAGTCTGGGTTTGGCGGTTGCCAGGAGAACGGGACTTGCCTGACTGCATTGTGCCAAGTGTAAAGTTTGGTGGAGGGGGGATTATGGTGTGGGGTTGTTTTTCAGGGGTTGGGCTTGGCCCCTTAGTTCCAGTGAAAGGAACTCTTAATGCTTCAGCATACCAAGACATTTTGGACAATTTCATGCTCCCAACTTTGTGGGAACAGTTTGGGGACGGCCCCTTCCTGTTCCAACATGACTGCACACCAGTGCACAAAGCAAGGTCCATAAAGACATGGATGAGCGAGTTTGGTGTGGAGGAACTTGACTGGCCTGCACAGAGTCCTGACCTCAACCCGATAGAACACCTTTGGGATGAATTAGAGCGGAGACTGCGAGGCCCAACATCAGTGCCTGACCTCACAAATGCGCTTCTAGAAGAATGGTCAAAAATTCCCATAAACACACTCCTAAACCTTGTGGAAAGCCTTCCCAGAAGAGTTGAAGCTGTTATAGCTGCAAAGGGTGGGCCAACTCCATATTAAACCCTACGGATTAAGAATGGGATGTCATTAAATTTCATGTGCATGTAAAGGCAGGCGTCCCAAAACTTTTGGCAATATAGTGTATTTTAACTTGTTTTATCATCATTCACTCTTACACGTTAATGGTTAAAGACAGAAGATCTTTAGATGATGTCTTGATTGTGTCTGTGTAGGATGTGAGTGTAAGACAGACTAGAGAAACTCATCTGAAGCTGTCAGAGGATGAGCTGTTCTTACAGCATCAGCACGTGATCAGGGTGAGAGGCAAGCTTAGTGACCTGGACAACGCCGCCTGGAGCGTCTGGAGTGAAGAGCACAGCTGGACGTCTGAAGTGGGCCGGACGCCCCCCACCACCCCCACACCAGGTGACACACACACCTGTCCGACTGCACTGACACTCACAGATGTGTGTGAGAGAGAAACACACTCACGTGCGCTGTGTGTCTCCTCAGGTGTCCGTGTGATTCTAGGGCTGGACTGGTCCGTCACAGGATTCATACTGACAGGAATCATTGTGGCCGTATCAGTGTGTGTCATTCTCATCCGCTGCAACAGAAACAAGCAGTGAGTGACGCTGATAATACACACTGACACACTCCTTCACCAGAACTATAATAATGAGGACAATAAATATCACCATAACTATAATGACAGCAATAACTATAACTATGATAAAAATAATAAGAACGGTAATTATACTGATAACATCAACTATAATGATAACAATAACTATACACAATGATATCTATACTGATTATTATAATAATAACTATAATGATAAAGGTAAATATAACAATAACTATGATAACGATAATTAATGATAAAGATAACTGTCAATAGCAGTAACAATAAGTATGATAAGAATAGCGATAACTATAATGATAACAATAACTATAATAATAATGATAACAATAATAATTATGATATCTATAATGATTACGATAACACTAACTATGATAACGATGACTATAATGATAAAGATAACTATATCAATAACAGTAACAATAAGTATGATACTAATAAAAGCGATAACTATAATGATAACTATAATAATAATGATAACTGTAATGATAACGATAACTATATCAATAAGAATAACAGTAACAATAAGTATGATACTAATAATAGTGATAACTATAACAAAAATATGATGTTGACAACTATAACTAATTAACAAGAACTATGAAAACAATAACAATATCAATAACTAGATAAACATAACTATAACAATAAAGATAACTATAATAATGATGATAGTAATTATAATGATAGCAATAGCTATAACTGTAACAATAACTATGATAAAAATAATGATAAAAACGATAATTATACCGATAACAACAACTATAATGATAACAATGACTATAACGATAATGATAATGATAATAATGATGATATCTATAATGATTATTATAACAACAACTATAATAATAAAGGTAAATATAACAATAACTATAACAATAAATATAACATTAATTATGATAACTATAACTATAATGATAACAATAAGTATAATGATGTTGACAACTATAACAATAACGATAACTATGAAAACAATAACTATTAATAACTGTAATGATAAACAATAATGATAACTATAACGATAACTATAATAATTATAACAATAATAATAATAATAATAATAATAATGAGATCTATAATGATTATTATAACAATAACTATAACACTAACAATGATAACGATAACTATAACAATAACAATACGTACGATAATAATAATAGCGATAACTATAAGTATAATGATATTGACAACTATAACAATAACTAACGAGAACGATGAAAACAATAACTATATCAATAACTGTAATAACCATAACTATAATAATGTCTATAACAATAACTATAACTAAAATGATAACAATAACTAAAACAATAACTATAATGATATTGACAACTATAACGATAACTACGAAAATGATAACTATATCAATAACTGTAATGATAACCATAACTATGATAACTATAATGATGACTATAGCGATAACTATAAGAATAACTATAATGACAACGTTAACTGTAATAATGATAACAATAAATGCAATGATAATGATAACTATAATAATAACGATAAATATAATGATAACGATAATAATAACTATACTGATAACGATAACTATGAAAATGATAACTATATCAATAACTGTAATGATAACAATAACTATAACAATAAATAATGATAACAATAACTATAACGATAAAATAATGGTAACGATAACTGTAACAATATGATAAAAATGATAATAATAACTATAATGATAAATATAACAATAACTATAAAGATAACTATAATAATAATGATAAATCTGTCATCTGTGGCTTTAAATGCTCGAGGCTGTCAATGTTTCTGTCGTTCATCAGCTGGAAAGGGCTTCATTTATTGGATTATAAGTATAATTCACGATTATCCCACTTACCAAACGACCAGAAAATGATTGTAAATGCATGCTGATGAGTGTGGCTCGTTCTCCTTTCAGGCGCCGTTCCTTGTACATTCCTGATCCCTCCAAATTCTTCGGTGATCTGAACTCTCATCACGGGGGGAATTTTACGGTGAGTGTGTCAGATAATCAGACACACACTACCGGTCAAACGGTTTTGGACAGTAGGATTTTTGAATGTTTTTAAAAGTAGTCTCTTCTGCTCACCAAGGCTGCATTTATTTGATCCAAAATACAGCATTTGAATATATTTTAAAATGTAATTTATTCCTATGATCAAAGCATCATTACTCCAGAAATAGAAAGCCATTGCAACATTATAAATGTCAAGTTTGATCAATTTAATGCAAGTTCTTTCCCAAAAAAAATAAATGAAAAAAATTCTTACTGACCCAAAACTTTTGAATGGTAGTATGTTGCAATGGCTTTCTATTTCAGATAAATACTGCTCTTCTGAACTTTATATTCATCAAAGAATCTGTTTTCAACATTGATAATAATCATAAATGTTTGTTGAGCATCAAATCCTCATATCAGAATGATTTCTGAAGGATCATGTGACACTGAAGACTGGAGTAATGATGCTTTGATCACAGAAATAAATTACATTTTAAAATATATTCAAATAGAAAACAGTTATTTTACATTTTAATAATATTTCACAATATTACTGTGTATTTTGTGTTTTTAATCAAATAAATGCAGCTTTGGTGAGTGTAAGAGACTTCTTCTAAAAACATAAAAAATCTTACCAATCAAAATCTTTGACCGGTAGTGTCCATTCGCTCTGTTCTGCTTGTTCTGACGCCACGTTCTCTCATCAGTCTTGGCTGGGGCCGATTTTATCGCGCGAGAGCTTCATCAAAGTGGACACGGAGTTCGTGAGTCCAGTCGAGGTCCTCAAGCTGAAGGACGCCTGCGAGTCCCGGAGCACACACAGACACAGCGGCGGTCTGCAGGACGGATGGGAGGGCACGAACAAATCCTCCAACTTCTCAAACTCCACCTACTTCCTGTCCCAGAGCTCCAAGGGGCCCAGCGACACCCTGGAGCCCTGCTCGCCGCACTCCTCCTACGGGCCAGCAGGGGGCATCAGCGGGCCGGAGGCGGTTCTGCAGCGCGGCGTTGATGTCACGCACGGCGCTGAAGAAAAGGACGGAGCAAGTGAGCTGGAATTCTCTCTAAAGACACTGGAGAAGCTCCGCCAGGACACGCAGAGTCCGGATTCGGGGTTCGCCGGCGGGGCCGAGGACAGCATGGAGGAGGCGGACCTCCCCAGTCCTCTGGCCTTAAACCTGCCCGTTCACCTGCCGCAGCACCTGCCCGCGCCTCATCCCGTCATGCACCCGCTCTTGGGCTTCAAGCACACGGCTGGTCTGAACCTGATCCCTGGACTGATAGACCTGGACCTTCAGAGCTCCTGCGGGATGATCGAGCCCTCTAGTGGCGATTACATGCCAGTGAAGAATGTGCAGAATTAAAGACCCCCTGTGGTGAACATCAAGGTTTTAATGATGTCTATGCATTTTTAATATGCTTTCAGACAAACCGTGTGCAAATCCATAAGTCAACACCATTGCTGAGTATTTTCTCCTTAAAACTGCAGTGAACCAAAAACTTTTTTTCCAAAAACTACCTTGTAACCAATCACGTCAGAGTGTGGCTCTCTGAGCTGGAGTGAGTGAGTGGAGGCGGGGCTCATCTGCATATTCATGGTTCTGCGCATACTAAATGAGGCAACGATGTCGAGTTATATTCAAGCTATTTTAAGGCATGAAGATTTTTTTTTCACAGGAAAAAACGTTTAAATGTGTCATTTTGGTGATCAAAGATGAGTTTTAAAGGATAAAATTATATTAAAAAATTTGCACTTTCATTGCGTGTAAAAGAGCAGCGTGAACATTCTGCTGAGCATCTTGAAAAAAGTAAGTCATACAGGCTTGGAACGACATGATGGTGAAAAAAAGATGAGAGAATGATGAGTTTAACTCTTTCCCCGCCAGCATTTTTGATCATTTTCACAAAAGTTTCATGGCCCCTAGAATATTTTGTTGTATGAATATCTGACCATGCAATATATTGAAAGAAAGAACAGACACTCTGCTTTTAAACTAACTAGGGATGCATCGATATGTAAATTTTAGCCAATACCGATAATTCTTTATATTTGAAAGCCGATAACCGATATATTGGTCGATAAATCTAAATCCAAATTTTTATATAATTTTTGAGAGCCTGATTACAAAAACAAAAGCCTCACCATTAAATCCATGTCCCAAGCACACAATAATAATGTCCTCATTATAATTTTATGTAGCCGATATGACAGACATGTTGCTCTGAACTGTATTTTCCTTTTTGAAGTGATTCAATCATATTTCAAGCGATTCAAACCCATCATGGTGAACAGTGAAGTGTCTCAGCTGAGGGAAATAATACATTATTTATCGGCTTTAATATATCAGACAATTTTTTTATTGAACCGATACCGATAACATTCGACAACGATACCGATATGGTGGCCGATATATCGTGCGTCCCTAATTCTAACTTCATGCATTCATTTATCACCGTTTGAATATGGGTAAGTTTCATTTTTAAAAAAGCAACATTTTGAGCAAAAAAGCTGAGAAAATCATGTTTTTGTCAGGACGATGATCAAACACAGACGGAGTCGATGGAGTCCATCAACACCCCAAAAGCTTTACAGTCCTAGAGCTCGTCCTGGGGCGACATTTCATTCAGTAACATCAGGCCGTTTTGATTTATATGCCGTTTAATGTCTGATTGTCACATTGTTTTACATGTGCGTCAGCAATGCTTCTATCACTTGTTTCTGCTTCTTCTTCTTCTCCTGTGTTTTGGTCAGGAGATCTCTTTCAGAAGATGTGTAACAGCGCCCCCTACCGTATAACAGTGAAAACACAGAAAGAAGGACATTTCCGTCAGTGGCGGGGAAAGAGTTAATATTTACCTGTTTCTTACTCAACATAAGGCCATATTTTAACGATCTGAGTGCAGGTGCACTTCTGGCGTGTCTGAATCCACTTTTGCTAGTTTAACGGCGGAAAAAATTGGTCGGCGCGCCCAGCGCATGATCCAAAAGGGTTGTCCCTCATCTCTTTATGAGTCATGGGTGTGTTTTGGGCGTAACGTGAAATAAACCAATCAGAGTCTCATCTCCCTTTCCCTTTAAAAGCCAGTTGTGCTCGCACCATGAGCGGATTCACTGTTTACATGTGAGCGGAAAGACTGAACGCTTCTCCAGAGAGGAATCCTTTTATTTTTAATATTTATAAATGTGTGTGTGCTGCTGCACACCTGTGTGTGTGTGTGTGTGTGTGTGTGTGTGTGTGTGTGTGTGTGTGTGTGTGTGTAATAAGCAGAGTGTACGCGTGTTGTGCACCGCCTATAGGCTCATATTACTAACACACCCTTTAAATAACACAAAAAATACTGCACTATTGACTTTAGAGCAGGTTTGTGTTGGTCAATGGCGCAGTCGTTTTCAGTTCCTCACAATAGCAACGCTCCAACAATTCTCCTGAACACACCTGATTTAGACCAGACGCCCATGGGTGAACAGATGCGCCAGTGCATTTGATATTTAAACAACGTGGAGCTGGGCGTGAACATGAGAACTGCATTGAGCTGAAACTAGCAGAACACACTTGCGTCGCGCCTGGCGTCACATTGCACCAGGTGTGTGATAGGCCAATTGATGTTTACCATGAAAGGTGATTGACATGATTGGATCAGGTGAAGGACGGTTTCCAGTTCCTTTCCACTAAAATTCAACCGTGCAGTTTACAATGTACAAACCTTTTAAACCTTTTACTAGCTGTTCATAAAACTATAATAGTTTCAGATGGGAGGATTTATTATATGTTATCGTAATATATTATTTTAATTTATAAGATGTTTACCAGCCGTGGCTTTCATGCTAAAATTAGATGGAAACACAAAACTAGAGGGAATTTTATTTTGTGTGTGTGTGTGGCTTGACACAGTCAGTTTTTGCTGTTATTGTTATTTTGTTCATGATGTTTTCATCTTGTTTTTAATTTACATGTATATTTTATAAAAATGATGCCTGCTGTTTTGGAGGAATGTAAGAGAAGTCGTTTTCAGTGCTGCTAATTATTATATTAAAGAATATTTGTGTATCACTCAATTCTGACTTTATATCACTCAATTCCCACTTTATATCACTCAATTCCCACTTTATATCACTCAATTCCCACTTTATATCACTCAATTCTGACTTTATATCACTCAATTCCCACTTTATATCACTCAATTCTGACTTTATATCACTCAATTCCCACTTTATATCACTCAATTCCCACTTTATATCACTCAATTCTGACTTTATATCACTCAATTCCCACTTTATATCACTCAATTCCCACTTTATATCACTCAATTCTGACTTTATATCACTCAATTCCCACTTTATATCACTCAATTCCCACTTTATATCACTCAATTCCCACTTTATATCACTCAATTCTGACTTTATATCACTCAATTCCCACTTTATATCACTCAATTCCCACTTTATATCACTCAATTCCCACTTTATATCACTCAATTCCCACTTTATATCACTCAATTCTGACTTTATATCACTCAATTCTGACTTTATATCACTCAATTCTGACTTTATATCACTCAATTCCCACTTTATATCACTCAATTCCCACTTTATATCACTCAATTCTGACTTTATATCACTCAATTCCCACTTTATATCACTCAATTCCCACTTTATATCACGCAATTCTGACTTTATATCACTCAATTCTGACTTTATATCACTCAATTCCCACTTTATATCACTCAATTCTGACTTTATATCACTCAATTCTGACTTTATATCACTCAATTCCCACTTTATATCACTCAATTCTGACTTTATATCACTCAATTCCCACTTTATATCACTCAATTCTGACTTTATATCACTCAATTCCCACTTTATATCACTCAATTCCCACTTTATATCACTCAATTCTGACTTTATATCACTCAATTCCCACTTTATATCACTCAATTCCCACTTTATATCACTCAATTCTGACTTTATATCACTCAATTCCCACTTTATATCACTCAATTCCCACTTTATATCACTCAATTCCCACTTTATATCACTCAATTCTGACTTTATATCACTCAATTCCCACTTTATATCACTCAATTCCCACTTTATATCACTCAATTCCCACTTTATATCACTCAATTCTGACTTTATATCACTCAATTCTGACTTTATATCACTCAATTCTGACTTTATATCACTCAATTCCCACTTTATATCACTCAATTCCCACTTTATATCACTCAATTCCCACTTTATATCACTCAATTCCCACTTTATATCACGCAATTCTGACTTTATATCACTCAATTCTGACTTTATATCACTCAATTCCCACTTTATATCACTCAATTCTGACTTTATATCACTCAATTCTGACTTTATATCACTCAATTCCCACTTTATATCACTCAATTCCCACTTTATATCACTCAATTCTGACTTTATATCACTCAATTCCCACTTTATATCACTCAATTCCCACTTTATATCACTCAATTCCCACTTTATATCACTCAATTCTGACTTTATATCACTCAATTCCCACTTTATATCACTCAATTCCCACTTTATATCACGCAATTCTGACTTTATATCACGCAATTCTGACTTTATATCACGCAATTCCGACTTTATATCACTCAATTCCCACTTTATATCACTCAATTCTGACTTTATATCACTCAATTCTGACTTTATATCACGCAATTCTGACTTTATATCACGCAATTCTGACTTTATATCACTCAATTCTGACTTTATATCACTCAATTCCCACTTTATATCACTCAATTCTGACTTTATATCACTCAATTCCCACTTTATATCACTCAATTCCCACTTTATATCACTCAATTCCGACTTTATATCACTCAATTCCCACTTTATATCACTCAATTCCCACTTTATATCACTCAATTCTGACTTTATATCACTCAATTCCCACTTTATATCACTCAATTCCCACTTTATATCACTCAATTCCGACTTTATATCACTCAATTCCCACTTTATATCACTCAATTCCCACTTTATATCACTCAATTCCCACTTTATATCACTCAATTCTGACTTTATATCACTCAATTCCCACTTTATATCACTCAATTCCGACTTTATATCACTCAATTCCCACTTTATATCACTCAATTCCCACTTTATATCACTCAATTCCGACTTTATATCACGCAATTCCAACTTTATATCACGCAATTCCCACTTTATATCACTCAATTCCCACTTTATATCACTCAATTCCCACTTTATATCACTCAATTCTGACTTTATATCACTCAATTCCCACTTTATATCACTCAATTCCCACTTTATATCACTCAATTCCCACTTTATATCACTCAATTCCCACTTTATATCACTCAATTCCCACTTTATATCACTCAATTCTGACTTTATATCACTCAATTCCCACTTTATATCACTCAATTCCCACTTTATATCACGCAATTCTGACTTTATATCACGCAATTCTGACTTTATATCACGCAATTCCGACTTTATATCACTCAATTCCCACTTTATATCACTCAATTCTGACTTTATATCACTCAATTCTGACTTTATATCACGCAATTCTGACTTTATATCACGCAATTCTGACTTTATATCACTCAATTCTGACTTTATATCACTCAATTCCCACTTTATATCACTCAATTCTGACTTTATATCACTCAATTCCCACTTTATATCACTCAATTCCCACTTTATATCACTCAATTCCGACTTTATATCACTCAATTCCCACTTTATATCACTCAATTCCCACTTTATATCACTCAATTCTGACTTTATATCACTCAATTCCCACTTTATATCACTCAATTCCCACTTTATATCACTCAATTCCGACTTTATATCACTCAATTCCCACTTTATATCACTCAATTCCCACTTTATATCACTCAATTCCCACTTTATATCACTCAATTCTGACTTTATATCACTCAATTCCCACTTTATATCACTCAATTCCGACTTTATATCACTCAATTCCCACTTTATATCACTCAATTCCCACTTTATATCACTCAATTCCGACTTTATATCACGCAATTCCAACTTTATATCACGCAATTCCCACTTTATATCACTCAATTCCCACTTTATATCACTCAATTCCCACTTTATATCACTCAATTCTGACTTTATATCACTCAATTCCCACTTTATATCACTCAATTCCCACTTTATATCACTCAATTCCGACTTTATATCACTCAATTCCCACTTTATATCACTCAATTCCCACTTTATATCACTCAATTCCCACTTTATATCACTCAATTCTGACTTTATATCACTCAATTCCCACTTTATATCACTCAATTCCGACTTTATATCACTCAATTCCCACTTTATATCACTCAATTCCGACTTTATATCACGCAATTCCGACTTTATATCACGCAATTCCCACTTTATATCACGCAATTCCCACTTTATATCACTCAATTCCCACTTTATATCACGCAATTCCGACTTTATATCACTCAATTATGACTTTATATCACGCAATTCTGATTTTATATCACTCAATTATGACTTTATATCACTCAATTCCCACTTTATATCACTCAATTCCCACTTTATATCACTCAATTCTGACTTTATATCACGCAATTCCCACTTTATATCACTCAATTCCCACTTTATATCACTCAATTCTGACTTTATATCACGCAATTCCCACTTTATATCACTCAATTCCCACTTTATATCACTCAATTCTGACTTTATATCACGCAATTCTGACTTTATATCACGCAATTCTGACTTTATATCACGCAATTCCCACTTTATATCACTCAATTCTGACTTTATATCACGCAATTCTGATTTTATATCACTCAATTCTGACTTTATATCACTCAATTCCCACTTTATATCACTCAATTCCCACTTTATATCTCACATTTCCCACTTTATATCACTCAATTCTGACT
Organism: Coreius guichenoti; assembly: GCA_039654105.1. Lineage (NCBI taxonomy): Eukaryota > Metazoa > Chordata > Actinopteri > Cypriniformes > Gobionidae > Coreius > Coreius guichenoti. The sequence goes on from CM077180.1 coordinate 41,410,506, forward strand.
TTATATCTCACAATTCTGACTTTATATCACTCAATTCCCACTTTATATCTCACATTTCCCACTTTATATCACTCAATTCTGACTTTATATCTCACAATTCCCACTTTATATCACTCAATTCCCACTTTATATCTCACATTTCCCACTTTATATCACTCAATTCTGACTTTATATCTCACAATTCTGACTTTATATCACTTAATTCCCACTTTATATCACTCAATTCTGACTTTATATCTCACAATTCCCACTTTATATCACTCAATTCCCACTTTATATCTCACATTTCCCACTTTATATCACTCAATTCTGACTTTATATCTCACAATTCTGACTTTATATCACTCAATTCCCACTTTATATCACGCAATTCTGTCTTTATATCACACAATTCCGACTTTATATCACTCAATTCCCACTTTATATCACTCAATTCCCACTTTATATCACGCAATTCTGTCTTTATATCACACAATTCCGACTTTATATCACTCAATTCCCACTTTATATCACTCAATTCCCACTTTATATCTCACATTTCCCACTTTATATCACTCAATTCTGACTTTATATCTCACAATTCTGACTTTATATCACTCAATTCCCACTTTATATCTCACAATTCTGTCTTTATATCACACAATTCCGACTTTATATCTCACATTTCCCACTTTATATCACTCAATTCTGACTTTATATCACGCAATTCTGACTTTATATCACGCAATTCCCACTTTATATCTCACATTTCCCACTTTATATCGCTCAATTCTGACTTTATATCTCACAATTCTGACTTTATATCACGCAATTCTGACTTTATATCTCACAATTCTGACTTTATATCACTCAATTCTGACTTTATATCTCCCAATTCCGACTTTATATCACGCAGTTCCCACTTTATATCACTCAATTCCCACTTTATATCTCACATTTCCCACTTTATATCACTCAATTCTGACTTTATATCTCACAATTCTGACTTTATATCACGCAATTCTGACTTTATATCTCACAATTCTGACTTTATATCACTCAATTCTGACTTTATATCTCGCAATTCTGGCTTTATATCTCCCAATTCTGACTTTATAATTCACAATTCTGACTTTATATCTCACAATTCTGACTTTATATCTCACAATTCTGACTTTATATCACGCAATTCTGACTTTATATCACGCAATTCCGACTTTATATCACTCAATTCCCACTTTATATCACTCAATTCTGACTTTATATCACTCAATTCTGACTTTATATCACGCAATTCTGACTTTATATCACGCAATTCTGACTTTATATCACTCAATTCCCACTTTATATCACTCAATTCCCACTTTATATCACTCAATTCCCACTTTATATCACTCAATTCCCACTTTATATCACTCAATTCTGACTTTATATCACTCAATTCCCACTTTATATCACTCAATTCCCACTTTATATCACGCAATTCTGACTTTATATCACGCAATTCCGACTTTATATCACGCAATTCCGACTTTATATCACTCAATTCCCACTTTATATCACTCAATTCCCACTTTATATCACTCAATTCCCACTTTATATCACTCAATTCCCACTTTATATCACTCAATTCCCACTTTATATCTCACATTTCCCACTTTATATCACTCAATTCTGACTTTATATCTCACAATTCTGACTTTATATCACTCAATTCCCACTTTATATCTCACATTTCCCACTTTATATCACTCAATTCTGACTTTATATCTCACAATTCCCACTTTATATCACTCAATTCCCACTTTATATCTCACATTTCCCACTTTATATCACTCAATTCTGACTTTATATCTCACAATTCTGACTTTATATCACTCAATTCCCACTTTATATCACGCAATTCTGTCTTTATATCACACAATTCCGACTTTATATCACTCAATTCCCACTTTATATCACTCAATTCCCACTTCATATCTCACATTTCCCACTTTATATCGCTCAATTCTGACTTTATATCTCACAATTCTGACTTTATATCACGCAATTCTGACTTTATATCTCACAATTCTGACTTTATATCACTCAATTCTGACTTTATATCTCCCAATTCCGACTTTATATCACGCAGTTCCCACTTTATATCACTCAATTCCCACTTTATATCTCACATTTCCCACTTTATATCACTCAATTCCCACTTTATATCACTCAATTCTGACTTTATATCTCCCAATTCTGACTTTATATCACTCAATTCTGACTTTATATCTCGCAATTCTGACTTTATATCTCACAATTCTGACTTTATATCTCCCAATTCTGACTTTATGTCACGCAATTCTGACTTTATATCTCCCAATTCTGACTTTATATCTCCCAATTCTGACTTTATATCTCCCAATTCTGACTTTATATCTCCCAATTCTGACTTTATATCACACAATTCTGACTTTATATCTCACAATTCTGACTTTATATCACGCAATTCTGACTTTATATCTCGCAATTCCGACTTTATGTCACTCAATTCCCACTTTATGTCACTCAATTCCCACTTTATATCACTCAATTCCCACTTTATATCTCACAATTCCCACTTTATATCACGCAATTCTGTCTTTATATCACGCAATTCTGTCTTTATATCACGCAATTCTGACTTTATATCACGCAATTCCGACTTTATATCACACAATTCCCACTTTATATCTCACAATTCCCACTTTATATCACGCAATTCTGTCTTTATATCACACAATTCCGACTTTATATCACTCAATTCCCACTTTATATCACTCAATTCCCACTTTATATCTCACATTTCCCACTTTATATCACTCAATTCTGACTTTATATCTCACAATTCCCACTTTATATCACTCAATTCCCACTTTATATCTCACATTTCCCACTTTATATCACTCAATTCTGACTTTATATCTCACAATTCTGACTTTATATCACTCAATTCCCACTTTATATCACGCAATTCTGTCTTTATATCACACAATTCCGACTTTATATCACTCAATTCCCACTTTATATCACTCAATTCCCACTTTATATCACGCAATTCTGCCTTTATATCACACAATTCCGACTTTATATCACTCAATTCCCACTTTATATCACTCAATTCCCACTTTATATCTCACATTTCCCACTTTATATCACTCAATTCTGACTTTATATCTCACAATTCTGACTTTATATCACGCAATTCTGACTTTATATCTCACAATTCTGACTTTATATCACTCAATTCTGACTTTATATCTCGCAATTCTGGCTTTATATCTCCCAATTCTGACTTTATATCTCACAATTCTGACTTTATATCTCACAATTCTGACTTTATATCTCACAATTCTGACTTTATATCTCACAATTCTGACTTTATATCACGCAATTCTGACTTTATATCACGCAATTCCGACTTTATATCACGCAATTCTGACTTTATATCACGCAATTCTGACTTTATATCACGCAATTCCGACTTTATATCACGCAATTCCCACTTTATATCACTCAATTCCCACTTTATATCACTCAATTCTGACTTTATATCACTCAATTCTGACTTTATATCACGCAATTCTGACTTTATATCACGCAATTCTGACTTTATATCACTCAATTCCCACTTTATATCACTCAATTCCCACTTTATATCACTCAATTCCCACTTTATATCACTCAATTCCCACTTTATATCACTCAATTCTGACTTTATATCACTCAATTCTGACTTTATATCACTCAATTCCCACTTTATATCACTCAATTCCCACTTTATATCACGCAATTCCGACTTTATATCACGCAATTCCGACTTTATATCACGCAATTCCGACTTTATATCACTCAATTCCCACTTTATATCACTCAATTCCCACTTTATATCACTCAATTCCCACTTTATATCACGCAATTCTGACTTTATATCACGCAATTCCGACTTTATATCACGCAATTCCGACTTTATATCACTCAATTCCCACTTTATATCACTCAATTCTGACTTTATATCACTCAATTCTGACTTTATATCACGCAATTCTGACTTTATATCACGCAATTCTGACTTTATATCACTCAATTCTGACTTTATATCACTCAATTCCCACTTTATATCACTCAATTCTGACTTTATATCACTCAATTCCCACTTTATATCACTCAATTCCCACTTTATATCACTCAATTCCCACTTTATATCACTCAATTCCCACTTTATATCACTCAATTCCCACTTTATATCACTCAATTCCGACTTTATATCACTCAATTCCCACTTTATATCACTCAATTCCCACTTTATATCACTCAATTCCCACTTTATATCACTCAATTCCGACTTTATATCACTCAATTCCCACTTTATATCACTCAATTCCCACTTTATATCACTCAATTCCGACTTTATATCACTCAATTCCGACTTTATATCACGCAATTCCGACTTTATATCACGCAATTCCCACTTTATATCACGCAATTCCCACTTTATATCACTCAATTCCCACTTTATATCACGCAATTCCGACTTTATATCACGCAATTCTGACTTTATATCACTCAATTCTGACTTTATATCACGCAATTCTGACTTTATATCACGCAATTCTGACTTTATATCACGCAATTCCCACTTTATATCACTCAATTCTGACTTTATATCACGCAATTCTGATTTTATATCACTCAATTCTGACTTTATATCACTCAATTCCCACTTTATATCACTCAATTCCCACTTTATATCACTCAATTCCGACTTTATATCACTCAATTCCCACTTTATATCACGCAATTCTGACTTTATATCACTCAATTCTGACTTTATATCACGCAATTCTGATTTTATATCACTCAATTCTGACTTTATATCACTCAATTCCCACTTTATATCACTCAATTCTGACTTTATATCACGCAATTCCCACTTTATATCACTCAATTCCCACTTTATATCACTCAATTCTGATTTTATATCACGCAATTCTGACTTTATATCACGCAATTCTGATTTTATATCACGCAATTCCCACTTTATATCACTCAATTCCGACTTTATATCACTCAATTCCCACTTTATATCACTCAATTCTGACTTTATATCACTCAATTCCCACTTTATATCACTCAATTCCCACTTTATATCACTCAATTCCCACTTTATATCTCACATTTCCCACTTTATATCACTCAATTCTGACTTTATATCTCACAATTCTGACTTTATATCACGCAATTCTGACTTTATATCTCACAATTCTGACTTTATATCACTCAATTCTGACTTTATATCTCGCAATTCTGGCTTTATATCTCACAATTCTGACTTTATATCTCACAATTCTGACTTTATATCTCACAATTCTGACTTTATATCTCACAATTCTGACTTTATATCACGCAATTCTGACTTTATATCACGCAATTCCGACTTTATATCACTCAATTCCCACTTTATATCACTCAATTCTGACTTTATATCACTCAATTCTGACTTTATATCACGCAATTCTGACTTTATATCACGCAATTCTGACTTTATATCACTCAATTCCCACTTTATATCACTCAATTCCCACTTTATATCACTCAATTCCCACTTTATATCACTCAATTCCCACTTTATATCACTCAATTCTGACTTTATATCACTCAATTCCCACTTTATATCACTCAATTCCCACTTTATATCACGCAATTCCGACTTTATATCACTCAATTCCCACTTTATATCACTCAATTCCCACTTTATATCACTCAATTCCCACTTTATATCACTCAATTCCGACTTTATATCACTCAATTCCGACTTTATATCACGCAATTCCCACTTTATATCACGCAATTCCCACTTTATATCACGCAATTCCCACTTTATATCACTCAATTCCCACTTTATATCACGCAATTCCGACTTTATATCACGCAATTCTGACTTTATATCACTCAATTCTGACTTTATATCACGCAATTCTGATTTTATATCACTCAATTATGACTTTATATCACTCAATTCCCACTTTATATCACTCAATTCCGACTTTATATCACGCAATTCCCACTTTATATCACTCAATTCCCACTTTATATCACTCAATTCTGACTTTATATCACGCAATTCTGACTTTATATCACGCAATTCCCACTTTATATCACTCAATTCTGACTTTATATCACGCAATTCTGATTTTATATCACTCAATTCTGACTTTATATCACTCAATTCCCACTTTATATCACTCAATTCCCACTTTATATCACTCAATTCCGACTTTATATCACTCAATTCCCACTTTATATCACGCAATTCTGACTTTATATCACTCAATTCTGACTTTATATCACGCAATTCTGATTTTATATCACTCAATTCTGACTTTATATCACTCAATTCCCACTTTATATCACTCAATTCCCACTTTATATCACTCAATTCTGACTTTATATCACGCAATTCCCACTTTATATCACTCAATTCCCACTTTATATCACTCAATTCTGATTTTATATCACGCAATTCTGACTTTATATCACGCAATTCTGATTTTATATCACTCAATTCCCACTTTATATCACTCAATTCTGACTTTATATCACTCAATTCCCACTTTATATCACTCAATTCTGACTTTATATCACTCAATTCCCACTTTATATCACTCAATTCCCACTTTATATCACTCAATTCCCACTTTATATCACTCAATTCCCACTTTATATCACGCAATTCCCACTTTATATCACGCAATTCTGACTTTATATCACGCAATTCTGACTTTATATCTCGCAATTCTGACTTTATATCACGCAATTCTGACTTTATATCACACAATTCTGACTTTATATCACACAATTCTGACTTTATATCACACAATTCTGACTTTATATCTCACAATTCTGACTTTATATCTCACAATTCTGACTTTATATCACGCAATTCTGACTTTATATCACACAATTCTGACTTTATATCTCGCAATTCTGACTTTATATCTCACAATTCTGACTTTATATCTCACAATTCTGACTTTATATCACGCAATTCTGACTTTATATCACGCAATTCTGACTTTATATCTCGCAATTCTGACTTTATATCACGCAATTCTGACTTTATATCACGCAATTCTGACTTTATATCACACAATTCTGACTTTATATCTCGCAATTCTGACTTTATATCTCACAATTCTGACTTTATATCTCACAATTCTGACTTTATATCACGCAATTCTGACTTTATATCACGCAATTCTGACTTTATATCTCACAATTCTGACTTTATATCTCACAATTCTGACTTTATATCTCACAATTCTGACTTTATATCACGCAATTCTGACTTTATATCTCACAATTCTGACTTTATATCTCGCAATTCTGACTTTATATCTCGCAATTCTGACTTTATATCACGCAATTCTGACTTTATATCACGCAATTCTGACTTTATATCACGCAATTCTGACTTTATATCACACAATTCTGACTTTATATCTCACAATTCTGACTTTATATCTCACAATTCTGACTTTATATCTCACAATTCTGACTTTATATCACACAATTCTGACTTTATATCTCACAATTCTGACTTTATATCTCACAATTCTGACTTTATATCACGCAATTCTGACTTTATATCACACAATTCTGACTTTATATCTCACAATTCTGACTTTATATCACGCAATTCTGACTTTATATCACGCAATTCTGACTTTATATCTCGCAATTCTGACTTTATATCACACAATTCTGACTTTATATCTCACAATTCTGACTTTATATCACACAATTCTGACTTTATATCTCACAATTCTGACTTTATATCTCACAATTCTGACTTTATATCACACAATTCTGACTTTATATCACACAATTCTGACTTTATATCTCACAATTCTGACTTTATATCACGCAATTCTGACTTTATATCACACAATTCTGACTTTATATCTCACAATTCTGACTTTATATCACTCAATTCTGACTTTATATCACACAATTCTGACTTTATATCACTCAATTCCCACTTTATATCACTCAATTCTGACTTTATATCACTCAATTCTGACTTTATATCACTCAATTCTGACTTTATATCACTCAATTCTGACTTTATATCACACAATTCCGACTTTATTTCACTCAATTCCCACTTTATATCACACAATTCTGACTTTATGTCACACAATTCTGACTTTATATCACGCAATTCCCACTTTATATCACTCAATTCTGACTTTATATCACACAATTCTGACTTTATATCACGCAATTCCCACTTTATATCACTCAATTCCCACTTTATATCTCACAATTCCCACTTTATATCACTCAATTCTGACTTTATATCACACAATTCCCACTTTATATCACTGAATTCCCACTTTATATCACTCAATTCTGACTTTATATCACGCAATTCTGACTTTATATCACTCAATTCTGACTTTATATCACACAATTCTGACTTTATATCACGCAATTCCCACTTTATATCACTGAATTCCCACTTTATATCACTCAATTCTGACTTTATATCACGCAATTCTGACTTTATATCACTCAATTCTGACTTTATATCACACAATTCTGACTTTATATCACTCAGTTCCCACTTTATATCACTCAATTCTGACTTTATATCACGCAATTCTGACTTTATATCACTCAATTCTGACTTTATATCACACAATTCTGACTTTATATCTGTCACAATCACAAATGAGAGTGCCCTTGGTTACCACCAGAGGGCACTCCATCCCGGACTGTAACTTCATCTAAGGACTACAATTCCCACATCACTCACTACCCGGACTTCCTTCCTGATTACATCCACCTGCACCCCATTACCTTGTTAGCTCACACTTTATAAGCCTGGCCATGTCTGTCATTCACCGCGAAGTCTTGTTGGTTGTAACCCTGCTTTTCTGAGCATTTTCCTTGGTTTCATGTCTCTTGGTCTTGGATTACTTGCCCGTTCTGTGGATTACCCTTTTGCCTGACTCTCCTGTCTTGTTTGCCTGTTTGGATTGCTTGCCTGTGTTTTGATCTTGCCTGACCTATTGACTGCGATTGTGGATTACCCTTTCAATAAAGCTGCGTTTGGATCCTCTGCCTGTGTCTCTCGGAGCAGTACGTTACAGAAGACTTCGCCATGCACAGATCCAGCAGCCGAGTGAACGTCCGTCCACAAATGAGCCCAACCGCACAGATCATGTGTCTCCGTCAAGGAGATCGTCCTATCGAGGACTATGTGCAAGACTTTATTGACCTGGCATATCTCTCCACGATGGACACGGTATGTCTAATGATATTTTTTCGAGGAGGCCTTGCCGAGCCACTCAGTTCCTGTATGCCACTGCACCATCCGAGTTGGACCCTAGAATATTATATAGACATTGCTTTGCAACTGAGCGGCTCTGCTTTTAGTTTGGGTGTTGTTGAGGATGAATGCGACACTCACGCAGTACCCGCCAGTCCAGAGTCTCGTCCCGTCATAGTCTCTGCCCAGAATCCATTGACATCTCCTGTCCACGTCCAGAGTCTAGTGACATCCCCTGTGTCTGTCCAGAGCCCAGTGAAGTTCCATGTGTCCGCCCAGCGTCTAGAGATGGCTCCAGCCACTGACCAGAGTCCAGAGAGGGCTCCAGCCACTGACCAGAGTCCAGAGAGGGCTCCGCCTCCAGCCCGTGACCCGAGTCCAGAGAGGGCTCCGCCTCCAGCCCGTGACCCTAGTCCAGAGAGGGCTCCGCCTCCAGCCCGTGACCCTAGTCCAGAGAGGGCTCCGCCTCCAGCCCGTGACCCGAGTCCAGAGAGGGCTCCGCCTCCAGCCCGTGACCCGAGTCCAGAGAGGGCTCCGCCTCCAGCCCGTGACCCGAGTCCAGAGAGGGCTCCGCCTCCAGCCCGTGACCCGAGTCCAGAGAGGGCTCCGCCTCCAGCCCGTGACCCGAGTCCAGAGAGGGCTCCGCCTCCAGCCCGTGACTCGAGTCCAGAGAGGGCTCCGCCTCCAGCCCGTGACCCGAGTCCAGAGAGGGCTCCGCCTCCAGCCCGTGACCCGAGTCCAGAGAGGGCTCCGCCTCCTGTCACGAGTCCAGAGAGGATTCCTACCGGGCCACCTGCTCAGCCTGCTCCGCCGTGGGTGTCTTCAAGCCCGTCCGCACTGCTGTGGTGGTCGTCTGCTCCACCATGGTGGTCAGCCCTTTTACCCTGTTCATCTGCCCATCCTTCTCTGCCCTGGCTGTCTGCCCGGCCTGAGCCACCCTGGTCGCCTGCTCTGCCTGAGTCTCCAGGCCCTCTTCCGCTCCACGGGCCTGGACCTCCATCCCGCCCCCCGATTCCGCCTCCGTTCCGCCTCCCCCCTGGACAGTTTAGGAGCATCTGGAAGCTGCTCCTTCGAGGGGGGGCTATGTCACAATCACAAATGAGAGTGCCCTTGGTTACCACCAGAGGGCACTCCATCCCGGACTGTAACTTCATCTAAGGACTACAATTCCCACATCACTCACTACCCGGACTTCCTTCCTGATTACATCCACCTGCACCCCATTACCTTGTTAGCTCACACTTTATAAGCCTGGCCATGTCTGTCATTCACCGCGAAGTCTTGTTGGTTGTAACCCTGCTTTTCTGAGCATTTTCCTTGGTTTCATGTCTCTTGGTCTTGGATTACTTGCCCGTTCTGTGGATTACCCTTTTGCCTGTCTCTCCTGTCTTGTTTGCCTGTTTCGATTGCTTGCCTGCGTTTTGATCTTGCCTGACCTATTGACTGCGATTGTGGATTACCCTTTCAATAAAGCTGCGTTTGGATCCTCTGCCTGTGTCTCTCGGAGCAGTACGTTACAATATCACTCAATTCTGACTTTATATCTCACAATTCCCACTTTATATCTTGCAATGCTGACTTCATATCACGCAATGCTGACTTCATATCACGCGATTCTGACTTCATATCACGCAATTCTGACTTTATATCACGCAATTCTGACTTTATATCTCGCAATTCTGACTTCATATCTCGCAAATTCTGACTTTATATCACGCAAATTCTGATTTTATATCTCGCAATTCTGACTTTATATCACGCAATTCTGACTTCATATCTCGCAAATTCTGACTTCATATCTCGCAAATTCTGATTTTATATCTCGCAATTCTGACTTCATATCTCGCAAATTCTGATTTTATATCTCGCAATTCTGACTTTATATCACGCAATTCTGACTTCATATCTCGCAAATTCTGATTTTATATCTCGCAATTCTGACTTCATATCTCGCAATTCTGACTTCATATCACGCAATGCTGACTTTATATCACTCAATTCTGACTTTATATCACTCAATTCTGACTTTATATCTCACAATTCTGACTTTATATCACGCAATTCTGAGTTTATATCACTCAATTCTGAGTTTATATCACGCAATTCTGAGTTTATATCACTCAATTCTGATATTATATCTCGCAATTCTGACGTTATAACTCGCAATTCCGACTTTATAACTAGCAATTGCGTGTTATAAAGTCAGAATTGCGAGATATAACCTTGCAATTGTGAGAAAAAAAAAGTCTGAATTGTGAGATAAAAAGTCGCAATTACCTTTTTTATTTTTTTTTATTCTATGGCGGAAACAAGCTTCCATAATTTAGGGACTAGTTCAAGATAAACATGCTAGTAAATGGAAGAATATACAAACAACAGTAGATGCTTAAGCTTAAGTACTCTACTAAACACATCAACCACAGAAAATTGTTTTATGTCTTTTTCTTTCATCATAAAATAGTCATATTAATATGCTATATTTTAAATGAAACAAAATATATTTAGCATGTATTAAAATATGTGAATAGAGGTGGCAAAACTTGAACACATAATTTGTCCCTGTCCAAGAAAAAGCCCTAATCAAACTGGGAAAAGCCCGTATATAGGAGCATCATCTGCACTCAGGTGAGATCCGGCCGGATGACGTCACGCAGGTGCGTTGCGCAGGTGAGCGCGCGTTGCTGGGCGGTGACTGTTTCTAAAGGATCCGTTATTAATATTCTCACTTTACATAAAAGCAGACGCATTTATATGAAAACTGTGGCTTTGGCTGTCCTCAGATCAGCAGATACTTCACTATTGATCTTTAGTGAACTTTGGACTGACAAACACAAGCGCTTCCCCTCAGAACATGTGAAGAACCGAACATGTGTGCAGTCTGAGTCCCGGAAAGAACCACCGAATCAGGACCGACGGAGCCGAAGATGAACCCGAGATAACGGTTCGGCGGATGATGGAGCTCGGAAACGGGTTCACAGCGGATCCGAATCAGGACAACCACACCAACACTGTGAGAGCCGCGGGTTTCTCTCAGATAACACAGAAGTCATTGCACAACAAGAACTGTGAGGCTATTAGAGAAGAAAATGTGAATATTCGTGTGTTTGGTGTTTATCCACAGGTATCGCGCGCCGATCCAAATCCGTCCCATAAAAGGAGGAGCTTCCCGAAATGGCTGATTGGCCTCATCTTCCTCATCATCATCCTCATCTCGGCTGGATCTGCATGTCTTATCTGGTACTTTCTGGGTGAGGAAACGGTCACACATGTGCCATCTCTGCTAACCTTAGTAAGATTAGAGAAATGTGAATTTATTTACTGCTAAATGTGAACATGCATCATCCATCAATTGCTGGCTGCCATTTGCATAACATGTAAAATACATCTGATGCATTTAAATAAAGTGGTGTCATTAAAGCAAAATACTAATTATAAAACGATCCAGATTATGATTGGTTGAGCCACGTTCAAAGACCTGTGCCCGCATTAAAGGCACAATATGTAAGATTTTTGGATTAAAATATCCAAACCACTAGAACAGTGTTATATACCTATTTTGTTGACTTGTGTACTTACATTATCCCAAATGTTTCCAAGAATGTTTAAATCCAGAGAAATAAGCGATTTTAACCAGGACACGGTCTGTGCGTCGCCCATCAATGACATCATACCTCCGGTTTTATTTTGTAGAAACCATGGAAACACCAAAGCCGCTTTAATATATGATGTGTTTTATTAGGCAGGTGAGCAACTGTTTGGATCATTCATGGACAGAAACTAATCATTGTTCTCCAGCTCAACACAGTTAGTCTTATTGTTTAAATCTGGTGTTCTTGATTTACCGCGAGTACCATGTTTTACCATGCCTAATATGATCTCGCTCACTGCAGTGTGAACAAGTGTCTCATAGTAGCGCCGAGCGAACGCACAGAGTAGCATTATAACATCACTTTAACACACTCAAATGTGTGTAATATGAGCTGCGTTTCCCCACACACGCATGAGCAGAAGAAGCGGAAGCGCTCGTCTGACAGAATAAAAGCTCCGCCAAATCAAGGAGTCAAGACACGCCTTTGTTTTGAATAAGCGACCACTAGCGGCGGAAAATTACATATTGTGCCTTTAACTATTGCTTGGTGGAAAAATAACCGTTTTATAAAAGCAATAAGCCCCATGAAGGCGTGATTTACAGTGAATTTAGGCACTCCATCCGATCCTAAATTGACTGTAATCCACGGCTTTACTGGATTTATTGCTTTAATCAAAACATTCTATGTGCATTTATTCATTTTTGACAATGACAGAGAAATCAAATGATAAAATGCCAGTCTAGCTGAATTACACTATATAATCATGTGAATTATGTACAGGGCTGTATTTGTAATTTAAGTGTTGTAATTTTGCTGGACCTCAGTGCGGTCTTTGACACTCTTGATCATGGCGTCCTTTTGAATCATTTACAGCTCATGACCCAGGGTTGTTCTTTAAATTAGTTTGCTTCATATTTAAAAGATAGGACCTTTTCTGTGGCAATTATTCGTCATTTTGTGCATCAGTTTTGTATGGGGTTCCACAGGGCTCGATTCTGGGTCCAGTTTTATTTTCATTATACATGCACCCTTTTGTTTGCCATTTTTAGGAAATGTAATATTTCATACCACTGTTTTGCAGATGACACTCAGTGTTACTTTTTGATTGGAGGGATTTGAGGGATGTTAAACATTAAATGTCAACCAATTTCAAAAGAGTCTTAGTTTTTGGCCCCTCTGCTTCCACTGTTGTCAGTAAATTAGGAGCTTTATCTGGAAACCTTCATACACATGCTAGAAATTTAGGCGCCACTTTTGATTCTGCATTGACATTTGATGTCATAATAGCGATAAAATATGTATCCACAATAAAGGGGACATATCATGAATGGACTTTTTCCGTGTATAATCGGGTCCCCAGTGCATCTACCAACCTAGAAAACATGAAAAAAGGACAACCCAGTAACTTTGTTTTGGCAAGGTAAATAAAAATTAGTCGCTCAGATTTCGCTTCCCTAGAGGAAGGGGATCTTATTATAATATTACCGCCCCTTAATCTGCACGTTTCCACCCACGGCGCCGCCATTTTGTTTTCGCAAGCGACAGCGGTGTACCAGTTCTAACGCCATGGCAAAAGTAGACTAGAGCAGCTAGTCATAAAATGTCTCATCTATTTAAACATTAAAACTGTTCTGTTTTTGATAGTAAAGTTTGTAGACAAACTTTAAGTTGGCTTGAAAAAGCCTAGCCAGAAAGTTTGTAAAAGTTTTAAAAGCTTCAAGTTTTTCAGTTTGAAGTAGTTTGAAATTTAAAATAGTTTTAAAGATTAAGATTGAATGTTTTGAAGGCAATAGTCTATAAGAAAAACAGATAGATTAGCATGAATTAGCATGTTGCTAGCATGATTTAACGTGTTGCTAACAAGTTTTAGCATGTTGCTAGCACAAATTAACATGTTGCTAGCATGATTTAACATGTTGCTAGCATGTTTTATCATGAATTAGCATGTTTGCTAGCATTATTTTGTGTGTTGCTAACATGTTTTAGCATGAATTAACATGTTGCTAACATGATGAAATCTGTTGCAAGCATGTTTTAACATGAATTAGCATGCTGTTAACAAGTTTCAACATGAGTTAGCATGTTGCTAGCATGATTTAATGTTTCTAACAGGTTTTTACATGTTTGCTAACACAAATTAACATGTTGCTAACATGATTTTGTGTTGTTAGCATGTTTTATCATGAATTAGCATGTTGCTAACATGATTTTGCTTTTTTAACGTGTTGCTAGCATGTTTTAACATGTTGCTAACATTGTTTTAACATGAATTAACATGTTACTAGCATGACTTAACGTGTTGCTAGCATGATTTAACGTTGTTAAGCATTGATTTAACATTTTGCTAGCATGTTTTAACATCTTGTTAGCATGATTTAACATGAATTAGCATGTTGCTAGCATGATTTAGTGTTGCTAGCATTTTTTTTTAGCATTAATTAGCATATTTTAACGTGCTGTTTTTGGCTGTAATAATAAACTCCCAGCATCCGGAGCCACTGATGATGCTGTCGTGTCCAAGAAATGAGCTAAACTCATATGTTTGTGTGAATCATTGTACACTGGACTGCAAACGAGGGTCAGTAAACGCAGGATTTGCACAAAAGTTGCTTCTCAAAGATGGATCAAATCCAACTCTTCATGATCCAACTTCATATCCAGAACACATAAATACTGCACTTTATAATGTGTTTGCAAATGGCCTTTGTGAATGTGCTAATGTGGCTAAAGCTACCATTGTCTCTTACTGTATTCACAGAGACCAGAGCTTGTTATTTTAACCTGAAAACACTCAGCGCCTGTACAATTCAGAAGAACACTTTTATTACTTCTTCAAAATAAAACACATTAGCCGTCAGCGTCCTAACCAGCACATTCACAAAATATAACGTGCGGTACTTACATGTTCTGAGTTGGTATTGATCCATCTTTGCGAATTCTTCTGGCTGTGTGAGGTTGTACACACTCCAGTTGTTGTCCTTTATCCAAACCAGCATGAGCTGTACAGGCTCCGCCCTGTTCTGAAAAGGGGGCGAGGAGAAGCAGCTCATTTGCATTTAAAGAGACACACACGAAAACAGTGTGTGTTTGTTGCCACCCAAATAGGGGCTTTCAAAACATCCTATAATAAATGATCTGGGGGGTATTTTGAGCAGAAACTTCACACATTCTGGGGACACCAGAGACTTGCACTACGTCTTGTGAAAAGGGCATTATAGGACCCCTTTAAATGATTCTGCTCAGCAATAGGGTATGATAAATAATAAAATGTTCAATTTATGTTTCAAATGTGCATTGATTTAATTCATAGAATTAATAGGAAAAAAACTCAACTGCATGGATTATAATAATTATCCAGAAGTGTCTGTTTCCTGATGTGTGTGGAGTGAGACAAAAACACAGTTGCAAAACAAAAGAGCAACAAAACACAAGAGAAACAACTGCATTTAGGGGTCGTTTACACGACACCATTTTCAACTAAAAACTTTTCTGTTTTTAGTACATCGTTGTTGTGTAAACGTGCCCATAGTTGGACGTTCATCTAATGTTTTTTAAATGTTACTAACTGTTTCAGAACGTTCAGAGAACATTCAAAAGTAATGTTCCCATAATGTTTGAAGAATGATACAATGTAACATTCTCTGCATAACCAAGAAAAAATGTATTTAAAAAACTGGACGTTTTGAATATTCATCAAACATTCAGAAATAATATGTTTATAAATTAATGGGAACGTTAGCCAAACATATTTCACTCGCTGGGTTCAGAGCGACAGGTGTCAGTGTGAGTGTAACCTTTAGCCACCCGTCTCACTTTCTCTGTGTGTGTGTGTGTGTGTGTGTGTGTGTGTGTGTGTGTGTGTTTAGAGTACAGGGTCTGGGTGCTGGAGCCGCGGGTGATTCAGCAGTACACGGCCAGTGTCTCCATACTGAATAAGAACTTCTCTGTGAGCCTGTCCAGTCATGAGAGCTCAGAGTTCAGAGCGGCGGCGACGTCTGTGCAGAACATGGTGAGGCTGGAGTCACTGCAGAAACACCATCTAAAACACACAACACTTAAAGTGATAGTTCACCCAAAAATGAAAATTACCCCATGATTTACTCTACCTCAAGTCATCCTAGGTGTGCATCTATCCATCATAAAAGTGTATCTATCCATCATAAAAGTGCATCTATCCATTATAAAAGTGCATCTATCCATCATAAAAGTGTATCTATCCATCATAAAAGTGCATCTGTCCATCATAAAAATGCATCTATCCATCATAAAAGTGCATCTGTCCATCATAAAAGTGCATCTGTCCATCATAAAAGTGCATCTATCTATTGTAAAAGTGCATCTATCCATCATAAAAGTGTATCTATCCATCATAAAAGTGCATCTGTCCATCATAAAAGTGTATCTATCCATCATAAAAGTGCATCTGTCATCATAAAAATGCATCTATCCATGATAAAAGTGCATCTGTCCATCATAAAAGTGCATCTATCCATTATAAAAGTGCATCTGTCCATCATAAAAGTGTATGTATCCATCATAAAAGTGCATCTGTCCATCATAAAAGTGCATCTATCTATTATAAAAGTGCATCTGTCCATCATAAAAGTGTATCTATCCATCATAAAAGTGCATCTGTCCATCATAAAAATGCATCTATCCATTATAAAAGTGCATCTGTCCATCATAAAAGTGCATCTGTCCATCATAAAAGTGCATCTATCCATCATAAAAGTGCATCTATCTATTGTAAAAGTGCATCTGTCCATCATAAAAGTGCATCTATCCATCATAAAAGTGCATCTGTCCATCATAAAAGTGCATCTATCCATCATAAAAGTGCATTTATCATCATAAAAGTGCATCTATCCATTATAAAAGTGCATCTATCCATCATAAAAGTGCATCTGTCCATCATAAAAGTGCATTTATCCATCATAAAAGTGCATTTATCATCATAAAAGTGCATCCGTCCATCATAAAAGTGTATCTATCCATCATAAAAGTGCATCTATCATCATAAAAGTGCATCTGTCCATCATAAAAGTGCATCTATCCATCATAAAAGTGTATCTATCATCATAAAAGTGTATCTATCCATCATAAAAGTGCATCTGTCCATCATAAAAGTGCATCTATCCAACTCTATCTAACTCTATCCCTTTAATATAATCCTCATTGTTTCATGACTCCTTGACAGGTTGAGAAGCTGGTGAAGTCCACAGACCTGTCCAGATACTTCAACTCCACAGCGGTCTTCGCCTTTGGGTGAGGAAGCCATCGCTCGTGAATCATGAGCTGATATCTGAGCAGGAACGGTCCTTCACGTGTCCTCTGGTGTTTCTGTAGGGAGGGCAGCGTGGTGGCTCATTTCTGGCTGCGCCTGTCCGTTCCCGTCAGTCACGTGGAGAAGGTGAGCGTGTCGCGGCTGAACAAGAGTGTGTTCAGAGAGCTTCAGCGCTTCAGCGACGCTCAGCAGATCAGCAGCTACGAGGGTTTCCAGCTGCCGCTGCCGTCGCTCAGCATCACCGGTAACTCCCGTCAGATGCGCTCACGTGTGTGATGACTTCTGCTGCATTTCTGTTCATTTGGTTTTACTGCTTTGTGTTTTTTTTACTTTCCAGAAACCAACCCCAAAGTTATAGATCTTTTTCAAGCCACTTTTGGTATGATTTCTTTGCTTTTTCTCTTTTTTATTTTGCTGTGGGATTTTTTTCCCCAAAACAATAATTTTAATTCACTTTCATGCATTTTAAATCAGTTTTGAAAAGATGCAGTGGCACCAACAAGTATGAAATCACATTTACAAATGCCTGAATATCATTCATTACATCAAAAAAGATCAGATATAGCCAGATTTACTAAACAGCAAATTGCGAGAAATAAAGTAAAAATTTTGAGGAATAAAGTCAGAATTGCGAGATAAAAAGTCAGAATTACGTTAGCCTATATTTTTAATCCCGTGCCGGAAACTAGCTTCTATAGTTCCTGTTTGTAAACTGGATGTCTTTGACCATTTCATTGTTTTTTCCACGTTTGTGTTAAGAGTCTAGAGACTCACTGATCTTTGGCTCTGAAGAGTCTATAGATGTGCGGAACAGTTGCATGAAGGCTAGACATACTCCAGAAAATGAAAACGTCTCTCAAAGTCGAATTTTTAACATGTTACATACTGTATATTTTAACATGAGCATATATTGAATAATATACTGAGTGGATGAGGTCCTCTAGAGACTCATCTGTCCTGAAGTGTCCTCTCCTCACAGACTGTTACCGGCACACGTCGCTGCTCTCCACGGAGCCCGTGCTGCTGGAGGGGCCGAACACGCTGCGCTCGTCCTGTCTGTGGCACCTGAGGGCCCCTGCCGGCTCCCGTCTGGAGCTCAGGGTCGAGTGGCTCCTGGCCGAGTGTCGCGACCGGCTGATCATCTACGACTCTGTCACGCCAGCAGACTCTCGTCTCATCACCTCGTGAGACCCATCCTCTGGCTTAGATCATGATGACTGTACGGTTACTGTACGTGGTGTTTAATCTCTCTCTCTCTCAGGCTGTACGGGTGCAGTCGGTACGAGCGGACGGTGCAGCTGCTGTCGTCGGCTGACTGGATGACGGTGGTTTGGAAACAGGGTCTGTACAATTACAAGGATCCATTTACTCTGAGCGCTCGGGCCTGGCCGGACCAGGGTAATCAACCACAAAAGACTATTTAAATATGAATCCTCATGTTGTGTGTGTGTGTGTGTGTGTGAATGAATGGTTTGATTTCCCACACACACACACTGAAGCACGCGTGACGCTCTGTGTTTTCAGGCTCTATATGAGGACATGAACGCATGAACTTCATCTCCAGAGTCACTTCAGCAGCATTTTACCGTTTCATCTGAGAAAAACTATCGGCATAATATCAGAAACACACAGAAACTCAAAGCTCTTCACGGCAACCCGTCAAAATAAAAGTTCGGCTTAACTTGAAGAAATTATGACAGAAATACAATATATCACTGTTGTACAGTAGAAGTTAGATACGCCTCAATGTTATAATAATGCTAACACTAATAATAATAATAATAATAAATGCATTAAGGAATAATCATTTTTTTTCTTCCATTTTAATTTTAATAGTAAAGCTCTGTTGTTTGACAAAAAAGTTTAATTTAAGTTTGTTTTATGCCTTCATTTGATTGCCAGAAAAATTAAAATACACAACACAGAATTTCTGAAAAAAACAATAAATAAATTCATAGAAATGAAAAATATATATATATTATTTAAATAAATATATATATATATATATATATAAATTGTTGTTTTTATGAATTATTAACATTTAATAATTAAACCATAACCATAAATCATAAAAATGGAATCCAGAAAACATAAATCAGAAAACACAGAATTTGGTAAAAATTCACATGTAATTCACCCTACACATGTAATTTTTGTTAAACTTTTAATAAATTGTTGTTTAATTGATTTAGTTTCATGATTTCAATTAATTAGACATGCTTTTTGATTACTAAAATGTAATTTAACCATAAAACTGGAGTAAAAAAAATTAAAACTGGAATTCAGAAAAATTAATGGAATTTGGGGAAAAAATGTAATGTATTTCATAAGGCCCTACAATTGTAATAGCATTTGAACAAGCAATATAGAAGGAAAAACTTTGTGAAAAAATAATATATAGATAAATGATTATTATGATACAGAAATCATGTAACAAGTTTAATTTAATGTACTGAATAATTAGAATTCAACAATATATACAGTAGTGGCCAAAAGTGATTTCTGATATACATTTTTAATGACCCTATCAAAATATGAGTATGTTTTTTAAATATGAGGGAAGAACAAAACACTAAACTTGATCAAGGTATTTATCTGACAAAATCTTTGGAAAACTACAGCTACAGGTTTTATTTTAATATGAAAAAATGCACATAGAAAAACAAAAAGCTGACAGGAAAAAGACTACAACATAATCAGTTATTAATATTTTATTGGTTCTCTCTTGTTTTTGCATACAATTCTGTTATATGACAGCCCGGACAAAAATTATGTTGCACAATTTGTCATGTTTTATTGCATTATTATTACAAATAAATTGACTCCAAGCACAACTACGCAATTTGACTACAAAATCTTTTTTATAATATTTGAATAAAGGGTGAAATTTCTGCGTTATACATATGATCACTCTCTAATGCTCACTGATAAACTCTGACTTACACGCGAAGAAGAACTGAAATTGTTTTATGGTTTAGGGAAATGTCTGTAGACGTCACAGAACACCAGCACCTCCTCCACTGGTTGATTTGTTTTGATGCTGCTTTAATGAGATTCATCCAGTGGTTTGAGATGGTGTGTTGTTAAGCTTGTGTGTGTGATGTTGTGTTTCAGAATGTTCCTATAGTGTTGTGCTAGAGAAGATAGACGGCCTCCAGGGGACTTTACGGACCCCCTTCTACCCCAGTTATTACCCGCCAGACACCAACTGCACCTGGAGCTTCACTGTAAGACTCGCATCACACACGCCAGCAGAACGCTTCTGTGATGGGTCGGGTTAGGAGAGAGTGTGTGTGTGTGTGTGTGTGTGTGTGTGTGTGTGATGGGTCGGGTTAGGGGAGAGTGTGTGTGTGTGTGTGTGTGATGGGTCGGGTTAGGGGAGAGTGTGTGTGTGTGTGTGTGTGTGTGTGTGTGTGTGATGGGTCGGGTTAGGGGAGAGTGTGTGTGTGTGTGTGTGTGTGTGATGGGTCGGGTTAGGGGAGAGTGTGTGTGTGTGTGTGTGTGTGTGATGGGTCGGGTTAGGGGAGAGTGTGTGTGTGTGTGTGTGTGTGATGGGTCGGGTTAGGGGAGAGTGTGTGTGTGTGTGTGTGTGATGGGTCAGGTTAGGGGAGAGTGTGTGTGTGTGTGATGGGTCGGGTTAGGGGAGAGTGTGTGTGTGTGTGTGTGTGTGTGATGGGTCGGGTTAGGGGAGAGTGTGTGTGTGTGTGTGTGATGGGTCGGGTTGGGGGGGAGAGTGTGTGTGTGTGATGGTCAGGTTAGGAGAGAGTGTGTGTGTGTGTGTGTGTGTGATGGGTCGGGTTAGGGGAGAGTGTGCGTGTGTGATGGGTCGGGTTAGGGGAGAGTGTGTGTGCGTGTGTGATGGGTCGGGTTAGGGGAGAGTGTGTGTGTGTGTGTGTGATGGGTCGGGTTAGGGGAGAGTGTGTGTGTGTGTGATGGATAGGTTTAGGGGTGAGTGTGTGTGTGTGTGTGTGTGTGTGTGATGGGTCGGGTTAGGGGAGAGTGTTTGTGTGTGATGGTAGGTTTAGGGGTGAGTGTGTGTGTGCGTGTATGTGTGTGTGATGGGTAGGTTTAGGGGTGAGTGTGTTTGTGTGTGTGTGTTATGGGTAGGTTTAGAGGTGAGTGTGTGTGTGATGGTAGGTTTAGGGGTGAGTGTGTGTGTGTGATGGTAGGTTTAGAGGTGAGTGTGTATGTGATGGGTAGGTTTAGAGGTGAGTGTGTGTGTGTGTGTGATGGGTAGGTTTAGGGGTGAGTGTGTGTGTGTGTGTGATGGGTAGGTTTAGGGGTGAGTGTGTGTGTGATGGGTAGGTTTAGGGGTGAGTGTGTGTGTTTATGTGTGTGTGATGGGTAGGTTTAGGGGTGTGTGTGTGTGTGTGTGTGTGATGGGTAGGTTTAGGGGTAGTGTTAGTGTAAGGGGAGAGAATATACAGTTTGTACAGTATAAAAACTATTATGTCTAGAGAGAGTCCCTATAAAACATGAAAACACACCGTGTGTGTGTGTTCAGGTGCCATCGGTAGAGTTCGGTCTGGCTTTGTTCTTTGAAGGATACGAGCTGAACCGCGCGAGTTACAGTCAGACGTGCACGCAGGGCCGATGGAGCATCCAGAGCCGCAGGTCAGTCCCGCAGACGCAGCGCCTCCTCCAGTGTGTGTGTCAGTGTGTGACGCAGTGTGTGTGTGCGCAGGCTGTGTGGCGTCCGAGGTCTGCAGCCGTACGCAGAGCGGATCTTCCTGCTGTCCTCCAGCGTCACGGTGTCCATGACGTCAGACGTGTCGCTCACCGGCCCGGGCCTGCAGGTTCACTACAGCGTCTTCAACCAGTCCGATCGTCAGTACACCTGCGCTTCACACACCCTGAGATCTGTGAACTTACAGCTGTTTAAACACTGACTGCATGTGTGTGTGTGTGTGTGTGCTCAGCTTGTCCCGGTCAGGTGCTCTGCAGCATAAACGGTCTGTGTGTGCCGGCGTGTGACGGTATCTCAGACTGTGCCAACGGACTGGATGAGAGAAACTGCGGTAAATCCCCGTGTTCACTTCATGATTTCTGGAAACGGTTTTATGACTAATGTCAAACAATATTTTCTACCGAATTCTAAAGAAATGCTTTGAGGAAGTGAAAAATGTCATCGGACGTGTGTGGGCAGAGAGACGCAAATACATCAGACTATGAGTCACCGGATTTATGCAACATAAAAACATACTAAAAAAAACCTGCATAAAAAGCAGTTACATAATCAAAACTGATGATATTTAAATGAGGTGTGTTATGTGTGTGTGTGTTGTGCAGTGTGTATCGCTCAGTTCCAGTGCTCAGAGGACAGTCAGTGTGTCGACTACTATAAAGTGTGTGACCAGCATCCAGACTGCAGTGAAGGCAGTGACGAGGACAACTGCACACATGGTATCATTCACACACACACACACACACACACACACACGCGCACACACACACACACACACACAATCGTACACACACGCACACTCACACACTCGTACACACGCACACTCTCAAACACACTCAAGCACACACTCAAACACACACACTCACACTCTCAAACATACACACACTCTCAAACACACTCAAGCACACACTCAAACACACACACTCACACTCAAACAGACACACTCAAACACACACACTCACACACACACACAAGCATGAAATTAATACAGTACAGAAACTACTGTGATATACAAATTAGTGCTGTCAAACGATTCACATTTTTAATGGGATTAATGACACTTTTGTTGTGTTTAATCACGATTAATCGCATACTTATTGTGAAATTAAGCATACGTCATTAATCTTGTTGAACGTTCATTTGGTCATCATGTGTTATACCAGCAAAATAAAGATTGAAGGGTGATTCTCACAAAACTGCATCTTCTGACCCTTGGAGACTCCAGGACACCAAATAACCAAATATAAGGACTCCATATAATTATATTATATAATAAATGTATGCACACCAAAGCACCCATGAAAAAAACATTACAGAAAAAAACTACAGAATTCACAGTGTATAGTGTGTGTGTGTGTTTTTGAGTGTGTGTGTGTGTGTTTGAGAGTGTGTGTGTTTGAGAATGTGTGTGTGTATGTATGTGTGAGTGTGTTGGAGTGTGTGTTTGTGTGTGAGTGAGTGAGTGTGTGTGTGTGTTTGAGTGTGATTGTTTGAGAATGTGTGTGAGTGTGTATGTATGTGTGAGTGTGTGTGAGGGAGTGTGTGTGTGTTTGAGTGTGTGTGTGTGTGTGTGTGTGTGTGTGTGTGAGGGAGTGTGTGTGTGTTTGAGTGTGTGTGTGTGTGTGTGTGTGAGTGTGTGAGTGAGTGTGTGTTTGAGTGTGTGTGTGTGTGTATGTGTTTGAGTGTGTGTGTGTGAGTGAGTGTGTGTGTGAGTGTTTGAGTGTGTGTTTGTGTTTGAGTGTGTGTGAGTGAGTGAGTGAGTGTGTATGTGTGTTTGAGTGTGTGTGTGTGTGAGTGTATGTTTGAGTGTGTGTTTGTGTGAGTGTGTTTGAATGTCTGTGAGTGTGTGTGAGTGAGTGAGTGTGTGTGAGTGTATGTGTGTGAGTGTGTGTGTGTGTGAGTGAGTGAGTGTGTGTGTGTGTGTGTGTGTGTGTGTGTGTTTGAGTGTGTGTATGTGAGTGTGTTTGAGTGTGTGTGAGTGTGTGTATGTTTGTTTGAGTGTGTGTGTTTGAGTGTGTTTGAGTATGTGTGTGTGAGTGAGTGTGTGTTTGAGTGTGTGTGTGTGTGTTAGAGTGTATGTGTTTGAGTGTGTGTGAGTGAGTGAGTGAGTGTGTTTGAGTGTGTGTGTGAGTGTGTGTGTGAGTGAGTGTGTCTATGTGTGTTTGAGTGTGTGTGTGCACGGGGGGGGTGGGGGGGGGGCGGGGGGGTGAGTGTGTGTGTGTGTATGAGTGAGTGTGTTTGAGTGTGTGTGTGTGGAAACAGCGCGAATGCACTGAAATGTGCCTGTGCATCAATGCAGTGTGCGATCGATCAGTGATCGAGAGCGCGCGCGCGCACGGTTTGTTGTTTGAGCATCAATAACAGACTCTCACGCGCTTACTGTACTGTACGCGCTCTTATGACAGAGCTCAAAGCACACACTGGAATGAATAATGCACTAAAAACGCAATGCAAGTCTCTATTCTCTCTGATGTCACCAGCCTGGCCTTCTTCACATTAGGGTTAGAATGGAGATTTCCTCCAGAGTTACAGGAGTAGATGCTCAGTGTGACAAACTCCCGACTTCTGACATCATGCGTGACGTAAATTGCGTAAATAACGCAGCTTCAAGTACTTCTGTAATTTATTTGCGTTAATTAAAATTGCGTAATTATTTTAATACGTTAAGGATTTTGAAATTAATCGCATGACAGCACTAGTACAAATACTTGATAAATACTATATCTTTTAATTATTCACATTATATATTTTTTGACTTTTGAATAATGAACAATTTGTTTTTTATAAGTAACAACTGAAAAAAAAATGAAGGTCCTAAAAATAGACTTATTGCAAAAAAACTATTTATTTTCATTTAATTTTGGTTTGAAGTGGCTTGTGTCCACCAAAAAGGTAATTGTGACTTTTTATCTCACAATTCAGTTTTTTTTCCCTCAGAATTACTTTAAAAAAATGTATTGTGCCGAAAAAAAAGAAATATGACTGTATGTATATGTATATGTATCTGTAACTCTGTGTGTGTGTTCAGGTGTACAGTGTTCTGATATGACGTATGTGTGTGGAGACGGGACGTGTCTGAAGAAGCCAAACCCAGAATGTGACTTCATCACGGACTGTCCTGATGAATCAGACGAGAAATACTGTGGTGAGAACATCTCACTGTGAGTGTGAGTGCGTGTGTGTGTGTGTGTGTGCGAGTGTGTGAGTGCGTGTGAGTGTGTGTGAGTGTGAGTGCGTGTGTGTGTGACTGTGTGTGTAAGTGTGAGTGCGTGTGAGTGTGTGTGTGTGTGTGTGAGAGTGAGTGCGTGTGTGTGTGTGAGTGAGTGTGTGTGTGTGTGTGTGTGAGAATGTGTGTGTGAGTGAGTGTGTGTGTGAGTGTGTGTGAGAGTGAGTGAGAGTGAGTGTGTATGTGTGTGTGTGTGTGTGTGTACATGCGTGTCTTGATCATGTTCTCTCTGCAGACTGTGGACTGAGGCCCTTCAGCAGCCGTGTGGTGGGCGGGGCCGATGCAGAGGAGGGGGAGTGGCCATGGCAGGCCAGCCTGCAGATCAGTGGGCAGCACATATGCGGAGGGGCTTTAGTCTCCGCCCAGTGGGTGGTGTCTGCGGCTCACTGCTTCTATGACGACAGGTGAGCGACCGGTTCTGTCTGTCAGCCTGTGCTCATTCTGTCCGGGTGAATGCATTCGGTGCTCTGTCTGCAGGTTCTTCTCCCCGTCCGTGTGGACCATCTATCTGGGTAAACTGCGCCTCTATGGCAGCAGTCAGTCGGAGGAGGCCGTTCGAGTGTCGCACATTCACCTGCATCACTACTATGACGATGAGACTCACGACTATGACGTGGCGCTGCTGCGGCTGGTGCGGCCCGTGTGGTCGAGCACGTTGGCTCATCCGGTCTGCCTGCCGCCCGCGACGCACCAGCTGGAGGCCGACCTGCTGTGCTGGGTGACGGGATGGGGAGCGCTGCGCGAGGGAGGTATGAGCGCTGAAACCGCATGCTAACACGTGAATACACACAAGCTACACTTTTACAGATAAAGGGTCCAAAAGGAGGGTTTTGCAGTAATGCCATTAAGCTGGAGTTGCGATTGTCTTTTCTCCCCTGTTGTGACGTATCCAAGTGAAACGAACAAATGTAGGGCGGGGCTTGATTTTATGCATCGGCTGTTGATTGGATGTTTAGATGTGGGCGTGAGCTTGCAGGGGTGGGGCTTGATTTTATGCATCGGCTGTTGATTGGATGTTTAGATGTAGGCGTGAGCTTGCAGGGGTGGGGCTTGATTTTATGCATCGGCTGTTGATTGGATGTTTAGATGTGGGCGTGAGCTTGCAGGGGTGGGGCTTGATTTTATGCATCGGCTGTTGATTGGATGTTTAGATGTGGGCCTGAGCTTGCAGGGGTGGGGCTTGATTTTATGCATCGGCTGTTGATTGGATGTTTAGATGTAGGCGTGAGCTTGCAGGGGCGGGGCTTGTTTTTATGCATCAGCTGTTGATTAGATGTTTAGATGTGGGCGTGAGCTTGTAGGGGTGGGGCCACTCCCCCTCCTCTGCATCGGCCCCGCCCACCACACGGCTGCTGAAGGGCCTCAGTCCACAGTCTGCAGAGAGAATATGATCAAGACATGCATGTACAGACACACACACACTCACACATGCATCAGCTGCTGATTGAAGGGCCAATAATCGACAAAACAGCAATTATTTTCACTAACGGCCATCGATAAAAAACAGCCGATGACCAGGGCCGATTTTATCCTGTCAATCAAAAGGGGGCGGAAAGACGTCAATAAATAGAGTCTAGGGTCCGTTTTTCGTCTGTAAATCCAATTTTCAAAGCTGACATTTCTTCCTTTACATCTTTGTCACCTTTTTCACCCCTGATGAGTTTGACACACGAAACATTAAACCACCAAAACTAAAATATGAGGAACAGAATCACAATGCGTCTTGATTTTTGTGCATCTGGTTTCGACAATCACCTGCTGCTTGTTATTAATAGAGGAATAACCAGTAGAGCAGGAATAATGCTGTTGATAGACACTGGAAATCGAGCACGAGTAAAGGTTTAAAGCTTCACTGTTATTGTGTCTGTGTGTCTCTCCATCAGGTGCAGTGAGTGACGTCCTGCAGAAAGTAGACGTGCGATTGGTCAGTGAAGATGCATGCGTGCGTTCCTATGGTTACATGATCACTCCCAGAATGATTTGTGCCGGCTATCGCAGTGGAGGGAAGGACGCCTGTCAGGTGACACACCATGATCGTACTGCTGTAACCGGGATGATGATGCATGTAAGGGCCAAAGTGACCGTATGTTTCTCTGTCAGGGCGACTCTGGTGGGCCGCTGGTGTGTCAGGAGCCATCCGGACGCTGGTTTCTGGCCGGTGTGGTGAGCTGGGGAAGAGGCTGCGGACGGCCTGATTATTACGGAGTCTACACGCGTATCACCAAACTCACCGGATGGATCAAGCGGCTCATTTCTTCCTGAGAAGCAACTCATCTGGGACCATCAAAGACCTTCATAAACCGCTTCCCAGCACTCGGTCTCTGTGCCCTAAGCATCATGGGAAATGTGGTTTGATGACGTCAGTCATGTGGATGTATAGAACTGAGTTTAGGTTCATAAACATTCACTCTATTCAACTGGACTAAACAACCTCATTCAATATCAGCTGATTCAGGATTTATTTTTAAAATGTTTTATTTGTAATTATGTTTGACTTGTCAGCTAGAAATTCAATACAGCTGCATCCCTAATGACCAGATTTTAAAATGAGTTCATCCAAAACTGAAGGTTCCGTCATCATCTACTCATGTTGAAACAAACCTGTACGACTTTTATTCTTTCGTGGAAACCAAAGTGAGAAATTCTAAAGAATGTTGCAGCCGCCTGTGGTGACATCATGAGGGGGAATAAATGAGGCAGTTTTCATTTGTGAGTTTACTTTTCCTGTAACGCAGTGCTGACTCTCTGTTTTAGAAAAGCAGTGCTTTATATAGCTGACAAATTATAAGATTAAAATGGATGTATAGCCCAAGCAACACAAATTCATATTTGCTGGAACAAATAAAGCCTTTGTACAGAATATTTAAAGCTTTATCATGTAGTGAGATCTCGATGTTTAATGTATTGAGCTTTCAGAATGACTGCGAGATCTGTGACTGTCTGTGGCTCAATACTGACACCTTGCGGCCAAGCGCAGAATCGCCCCTCGACAGGCAGTTAAAGTCACCATGGTAGTAAAAATGGACAATTCTTATTTTTTTTCATGGAATATAGAAGCATTTATTATAAATCATTATTTATATGAATTCATGTTCCTGGTAATCTTGAATCAGAATAACTTCATCTCTTCTCTGATGACGAGGGCGGGGCAACCTGTCACTCACATGAGATCCACCAATAGCAAACCACAACCATCCAATCAATTCCCCACAGACAAAATCAAGCCCCGCCCTACATTTGTTCTTGTTCCTGAAGCGTTTCACTCGATATAGGGCACAATAGAGAAGAAAAGACCAGCGCAACTTCTGTCATGATGGATTATTAACATTTTCAGTTATACTGTGTGATGTTTTGCAAAATACATCAAAACAGAGTTATACCGAAATGTACTAATTTATTTACTAAAATGAGATTTAGAGTTGACATTCCTATAATCTTTGAGTCATGCAACAGGTATTTGATGCTATGGTTTATATTCCCTTGTGTTGTGCAGCATGCTTATATATACACCGATCAGGCATAACATTATGACAAGTGAATAACACTGATTATCTCTTCATCACGGCACCTGTTAGTGGGTGGGATATATTAGGCAGCAAGTGAACATTTTGTCCTCAAAGTTGATGTGTTAGAAGCAGGAAAAATGGTCAAGCGTAAGGATTTGAGCGAGTTTGACAAGGGCCAAATTGTGATGGCTAGACGACTGGGTCAGAGCATCTCCAAAACTGCAGCTCTTGTGGGGTGTTCCCGGTCTGCAGTGGTCAGTATCTATCAAAAGTGCTCCAAGGAAGGAACAGTGGTGAACCGGCGACAGGGTCATGGGCGGCCAAGGCTCATTGATGCACGTGGGGAGTGAAGGCTGGCCCGTGTGGTCCGATCAAACAGACGAGCTACTGGAGCTCAAATTGCTCAAGAAGTTAATGCTGGTTCTGATAGAAAGGTGTCAGAATACACAGTGCATCGCAGTTTGTTGTGTATGGGGCTGCATAGCCGCAGACCAGTCAGGGTGCCCATGCTGACCCCTGTCCACCGCCAAAAGCACCAACAGTGGCACGTGAGCATCAGAACTGGACCACGGAGCAATGGAAGAAGGTGGCCTGGTCTGATGAATCACATTTTCTTTTACATCACGTGGATGGCCGGGTGCGTGGCTTACCTGGGGAACATATGGCACCAGGATGCACTATGGGAAGATGGCAAGCCGGCGGAGGCAGTGTGATGCTTTGGGCAATGTTGTGCTGGGAAACCTTGGGTCCTGCCATCCATGTGGATGTTACTTTGACACGTACCACCTACCTAAGCATTGTTGCAGACCATGTACACCCTTTCATGGAAACAGTATTCCCTGGTGGCTGTGGCTCTTTCAGCAGGATAATGCTCCTGCCACAAAGCAAAAATGGTTCAATGGATCTCAATCTAATCGAGCATCTGTGGGATGTGCCGAACAAACAAGTCCGATCCATGGAGGCCTCACCTCGCAACTTACAGTACTTAAAGGATCTGCTGTTAACACCTTCAGGGGTCTAGTGGAGTCCATGCCTCAACGGGTCAGGGCTGTTTTGGCAGCAAAAGTGGGACCAACACAATATTAGGTCATAATGTTATGCTTGATCGGTGTATGATCAGAGGTTAGAAAATATCATCAGCCCAGTATAACAAGTCAGTGGAAATTCCCCAGGAAGATATGAAAATAAATGCGTGTTTGAGATCTAATGAGCTAACAGAAGAATGTGGGAGTTTCAGATGTCAGAGATCATTTGGCTCTCCGTTACAGCAAACACAAATAAACCTCAGAGAGAGAGAGAGAGAGAGAGAGAGAGAGGGAGAGAGAGGGGTCAGAGGGGTCAGTAGAACAAGCTCTGATTTCATGTCCATGTTTCGTCCCACTGCTGTCTGGAGAAGCAAACGTATCATCAACCCCTCATGGTTGAACTTCTGGCCCATGATTCATTCTGCAGCCAACGGCTGTGGGTTTTTCCACGGTTTGGGAACGTCTGGGGAACTGCTGCTTGAAGTGGAGGAGGACAAGCAAGGAAGGGGGAGGATATAAAACTATATGTTCAACTGCGAGTAATGTGTGTGTGTGTAGTGATGAAGTGTTTGTATAATCCTGCCAGTAAAACACTAACCAGAGAGAGCTGAACGTAGAGCATGTCAGATGTAAATGACATCTGCTCTAAATATGTTCATCTGAATCCTCATCTGTATGGAAGATCCTGAGGGATTACTTGATTATTGTACTTTCTGCATTAATTCAATCCTAGTATTGCTCAGCAGAAAAGTGAATAAACTTCAAAACTTCTTCAAACATTTGCCACTCAAACAGTGAAGGTCAGTGTAAACACGTCACATGACCTCCAGCACAAAACCTGCTGTTGTGTTCTTTAGCACATTATTATGATGTTTACCAGGTGTTTGGAATATATACACTGTAAAAAAAATTATTTTAAAACAAAGATTGAGGTTTTAAGGTTTTTACAGATGTGATGCTAACACTGGATCGGACTAATAAGCGATAAACATGCCTTCGAAGAGGAAAAAAATCAGACCAGTGACTAAATGGTCAACTTCTCATTGTTTCTCTTAGTAGATGAAAATAATCTGTTTTTCTGTGATTAAATCTGTGATTAAATTATATATAGAAAGCGATCAAAGACCGCTCCCTTTACAATCGCTGGAGCTGTCAATCAAACAGCGCGAGTTTATCAGTGACTGAGTTCTAGACTCGTGCCAAAACTCCCGTTATAATCAACGAATCTCTTATTTACATTGTGTTTGCACTGTTAGTTATAATGAGAGCATTCGATAGTGTGCAGAAATGTAGTTACAATGACGAGATCACAGCATTCATGAGCTCAACATGTGATTGGCTACAATGATCATCACTGCAACCTTTCATGCCACCAATGCCATGGATCTAAATATAATGCTATAATCAACACTTTTCACAATTAGTTAACCTTGAGAGCTGTAATAGTAAAAACGTGCTAAAAGTTTTAGAGAGAGTTCCACATGTAATACTAGCTATTTCATATGCAAAGATATCAGCCAATCACAGCAGTGGGCGTTTACACTGAAGTCTCACAGCAGCCAATCACAGCAGTGGGCGTTTACACTGAAGTCTCACAGCAGCCAATCACAGCAGTGGGCGTTTACACTGAAGTCTCACAGCAGCCAATCACAGCAGTGGGCGTTTACGCTGAAGTCTCACAGCAGCCAATCACAGCAGTGGGCGTTTACACTGAAGTCTCACAGCAGCCAATCACAGCAGTGGGCGTTTACGCTGAAGTCTCACAGCAGCCAATCACAGCAGTGGGCGTTTACACTTAAGTCTCACAGCAGCCAATCACAGCAGTGGGCATTTACACTGAAGTCTCACAGCAGCCAATCACAGCAGTGGGCGTTTACACTTAAGTCTCACAGCAGCCAATCACAGCAGTGGGCGTTTACACTTAAGTCTCACAGCAGCCAATCACAGCAGTGGGCGTTTATGCTGAAGTCTCACAGCAGCCAATCACAGCAGTGGGCGTTTACACTGAAGTCTCACAGCAGCCAATCACAGCAGTGGGCGTTTACACTGAAGTCTCACAGCAGCCAATCACAGCAGTGGGCGTTTACACTGAAGTCTCACAGTAGCCAATCACAGCAGTGGGCGTTTACACTTAAGTCTCACAGCGGACACACCCCCTCAAACAGAGCGTTCAAATCCGAGGCTAAAATCAGGCTTTTTATTTCTAAATTATGACAATTTTTGATGTAAAAATCATACTAACATTATAAGTGCACCCCAGGAAACATTATAAAACAAGGCAGTTCACGACCACTTTAAGTAAATAAACCATGCGTAATTAAAAAAATTAAGTTATATGTAATCGTCAAGTTCACATAACTTAATTTTTTCAATTGCGCATGTTTATTTACTTAACGGGTTTGCTCATTTTTTTTAAAATTTAAGTCAACTGATCACTTTTTATAGTGTATAAGGATGTTGTGGGTGGTTGCTAGGGCGTTGCTAAGGTATAGGGTGTTACATGGTTAGTGGTGGGTTTTTCACCTTTTTATGGTCTGATAAAGCAGCAGCACATGATTTAAGGAATCGTTGATGTTTGGAGCACAAACGCTGCAGGAATGATAAAGTCTCACCCGAGCAGAAGTGTGTCCGTCTGAGAATCAAAAACACACATTTCTCTGAAGAGACACTGGATTTGGTTTGATCTTGGCACGGTTTCCTCAGCATGGCATCTCAGCTTACCCACAATGGCATGTGTTTAGCCTACAATAATCACAACACAGACTGTGCCCAGTAAATATAATAAACTGGATTTAATTGCTACTCCATATGCCGCTGCAAATGACTGGTGCATTCGACTAACAGACACTGAATTCAGCGTCCCAGATTAAAGCACACGCGTTTACCTGCATAAAGCGGACATGCTGATTCCTGTCGAGTGTGAGAAGTTACAGCATCTGTGACTCTGAAAGTTGCTTTAAAACAAGAGGATGAATGACAGGCACCAGGAGAGGCGGGAGAGTGAATGAAGTGTTTCCTAAGGAAACTCCTCCTCGTGTAAGAGAGACACACAGAGACGCTTCGGAGTCGCTGAAGGTGCTCGAGGACTCAGCGGTGAGTTACAACATTACATTTCCACCTCCACACCGCTGAGATTTCTCATGTTTGTGCACGAGGCGTTCAGTCTCTCAGCAGTTTGGCTGCGCGAGTCACTGAGAGCTTCAGGGGATGTTTTTCATGTCATTCATTTGCAAAGAAATATTGAGGATTGTTTGATGAGATTCATAATTTCTGTGTGTACGTGGCTCTTGCTCTCTCACTCTCTCTTTCCTCTCATCTGGTTTTCATAAGTTGAACACACAGCTGCTAAGTCTGAATGAATCATTCAAGTTTGCTGTAGAGGAAGAATGAATGTTCTTTAAAAGCGATGTTATAGAGACTGAAAGACGGCTGATTACTATGAGAAAAAGAGGTGTAGAGGATTCAGAGAGAGAACGACAGAAATTATGCTTTAAACCAGCCCTGAAGAATGGACGAAGAAAGCGCGAGATCCATAAATGTCATTTTTTATAAGCTTGTTCTTTACTGACACACATTCAACCTCCGGCTGCATGATGGGAACATCTCTCACATATGGTTTTTATATGTCAGGATGTTTTATTATTCAAAAGTGATCATTAATAATTATTTGACTGGCGGCATATTAAAGGATGTGATTGAAGATCATTCTGTGCACAGATTGAGTGGCACCGTTCGGCACGTTAAATGTGTACAAATTATGTTACCCAGCAAGCAATTTTGCGTTTAAAAGATGTCTAATAGCCGTCCAAACCAAGGCAAAAACCATGGCTTGAACATGGGGGGGGGGGGGGGGGGGGCAATTTTTTATAAAGCATTATAATTAATTTTAGTTGAAAGTTTTAGTAATTTTGTTGTTTTTGTCATTTTTATTATTTTTTGTTGTTTTTAAAAATGTCTGTGTAGTTTTTATTAATTTTTATTTCAGTTTTAGTTTGGTACATCAGGTTAATGAAACTAAATAACAGGTTAATTACTAATTACTAACAACTAAACATTTATTTATTTCAAGTAATGAAAAATTATTTTTATGTGTTCTAGTGACGCAGAACCGTAACGCAGTGAGATTCGAACAAAAAACGACTCGTATAGGCGGTTCAGAGTCGATTCTTTCTTTTGGGAGACAATAACATTATTTATCGTGCACTTTCGACTTTACAACTTTGCAGAACATTTACATTACACACTGCATGAAAGGGAATATTCGAAAAACCATAATAGGGGCAATTTAATCATTGTCGGCTGAAGACGAAAAACATACCAAACACAATGTTCTCTCTCCATTCCTGATTTCTTACACACTCTCACAGCGTTCAGCTGGTCTTGCGTCTGTCAGAGCAGAAACGAAAGCTGATCCGTATGTTTTTTCGTTGTCTCCGGTCGCGTTCATATGTAATTACATACAAAACATACATTTACCCACTCATAAACCCTCCCCTCGAAGAAATCAGGACAGAAGTGGTCGAAAGTGGACAAAAGAGACAGATTAAACACCAGGTGTAAACAAGTATGTCTCCCTCGTCTCTTTGTGATCCGATCGACCAAAACGCATCTTAACACCAGGTGTAAACAGGGACGGTTCAGCTGTTCAGTGTCTGTAATGACCAGTGCTCTTCCTATCCAGGTGTCGTGATGTTGGCCGTGGTTCTGCTGCTGCTCCTGCCCCACGTGGCGTCCGTCCCCTCGCCCTCCAGACCGACGCCCAGATACTGCCGCAGGTGCTGCGATCACTTAGACCCGCCCCTCAACCCCACCTCCCATCCTGCAGCCAATAAGACGCCGGAGATCCGCACCATCATTAACATGACCATTCTTAAAGGTAAGACCTGTAATCTGGACATACTACATTCGCCATGTTGTCATTATCATGTGACCTTACGTCACTTCACTGCCATTCACAAATCCTCTCCCGTGTCCATCATATGCACACTTCAGAATCTCGCCCCAGGTAGTAGTACTTTTTGCAGACTCTTCAATTCAGACATGCTTCTTTTGTCACATACTGTTTTTCGCGCACTATATAGTAGGGAAGCGATTTTGGATGCAGCCACTTAAACTCAACAAGTAATGCTTTTTGTCTTTCATGTTTCTAAAGGTGACATTAAATATGAATGTGACCAATAACATATAAATGTGTCTGCGAAGCTTTAATGGAGGACCCTGATTTTACATTTTTCACTGGTGACTCAATATTGCATCAATGTATTGTTCAAACAAAAATGTTAATAATATAGCTGTAAGCAGCAATTATGGGGTTTAAGCTTTTTAAGGCCTTTAAGCACATATGCGTAAAAAGATATTGTTTTATTTAGC
Source organism: Coreius guichenoti (assembly GCA_039654105.1). Classification (NCBI taxonomy): domain Eukaryota; kingdom Metazoa; phylum Chordata; class Actinopteri; order Cypriniformes; family Gobionidae; genus Coreius; species Coreius guichenoti. The sequence goes on from CM077180.1 coordinate 41,446,528, forward strand.
AAGCATGTAACCACTTAGATCATAGATGGAAAAGACCAATTTACCATAGGAAATATATGGTTTTTAAAGCTTTTTAACAGTGTCACCTATGGTCCGACCTCCCTGAAAGTTTGCATGCTTCTTTAGAGTCATATGCTTCATGTGCTCACCTGTTCTCGTGAAGTTCCGAGCTTTCATTTAGGATTTATAGGCTTTTGAGTATATTTTGCCACACCCATTTTCTAAATGACCCTGTTATAGCTACCCAAAGGGTAAAGTTCAACATTTGTTGATATTTATTGACCTAGAAAGCCTAGAGAATTGTACTGCATTGGTTTTATTCAGATTGAGCAAAAAAATCTTGGACTAAATCGCAAAAGTATTGTTTTTACATAATCGTAAATATTAAATGAACGATTTGATTGAAAGCAGTGGTTCATGAGGCATTGTTCAGTATGAGGAGATCTATCAAATGACATGCATATTGTGTGTATGCGTGAAATACCACGTGATTACAGAGGCATAAAACCTGTTAGCGCCACCTAGTGGTCGATTTCTTTCAAAAATGATTCGAACATGCTTACCGAGTTTCGTTCCGATCGGCCTCCGGTAACCTTGTCTAATAGGTGCTCAAACTTCATTGGCTGATCGCGGATATGTTTTTTGAGATACGCCAATGTCCTCATAGACAATCATGGCACCTCTGACAAAGACACTGCATGCCAATTTTCAAGTCAATCAGATGAACTGTGAAGTAGTTATAGCCATTTTCAAGTTTTTTCCCCGTTATAGCGCCACCAAGTGGCCAGTCGCCGCGTCCTTTTTCACGTGACCACAGAATTAACTCTTACATAGGTGTGCTGAGTTTGGCAAAAATATCTCATTCTGTTCATGAGTTATAGCCATTTTAGTAAAAGTGGCTCCTCCCACTTTGAACGTTCTGGCGGCCCTTAGGGAACGTGAACCGAAATTTCAACTTTGTTTTGATAACTATTGACAATCAGACTCCAGAGAATCTTGCTGCACTGGTGTGGTTCCGATCGGGCCAAAACCCTAGGACTAGTTCGCAAAAGTAGGTTTTTCGAAAAGTCCAAAATACCCCAAAATTTCGCCTGAACGACGAGCATGCAGCCATGAGTTATGGGCTATTTCGTACTTTTGAGCGCTTTACCCCCCTGTCAGGCCAATTGGGACGAGCATTGGTGTCGTTGTAGACGGTGTGAGTACAACCATCTCCCAAAGTTTCAAGTCTCCACGACTTACAGTTTGGTCTGCCTGATCACTTTTAGTGGAGAACGCTGATCCTTGGAAAATTTAACAATTACAATAGAGTTTCAGCGCTACGCTCTTGAACACCTAATAATAGATTTTGAGGATTCTACAAAGTGACAGAGGAATTTGTGCTGAAATATTGTAGAGTTTGATGACCACGTGACATATAAACATATGGGAAGAGATTTCTCCTTCCTGTGTCCCTTTTACTGTCCTAATTATACACAATTATATGTTGAGTTAGTTTATTCTTAGCATTAGTTTTTCCCTGCTCTGACCCAGTTTTGTTCAGAACTGCTGCTCTAGAGGAACAATCGAGGAAGCCAAAGAGACTTTTGTTTACTTGTTCTATGGGTAATGTTCACTCTTCACTCGCAGTGGACACAGATTGGTAGTGGTCAAGTCCATTTCCATTCTCAGAGATTCCTGAAAACAACCACATGAGGCCTGCTGCCATTGGTCGCTGTGAAGTCATGTGACCACGGTTTATTTCCTTTGAGCTGAATAAGGGGTAATTTAGCTGGTGGTGAGTACATCTGTCTACGAGCAGAAACCACAGCTCAGTTAAAAGTGTTTTCATCTGCAGCAGAAAATGAAGACAAAAGCAGAAACTTATAAACGCTGTTTTCTTGCATTGCCAGGTTATTATTAGTGGTGCTTGCCAAAGGAAAAACATCACTATTGTTATTCATCATACTTGTTCTTCTTCTGGACAAAAGTTTGCCGCTACTCGTCTACTTGTCGTAGACCCATGAATGAGGTGTCAAATCGACCGGCTCACTGAGGAGAGGTGTGCTGTATATTTTCTAAGCGATCAGACCTACGATGTTCGCACAGCGGACGAAAAAGCGGGTCAAAAGATCCCATTGACTTACATTGACGGAATGTTTATTTTTGAATCTCAGCTGTCATTTTCACACACACGCACGCACGCACGCGCACACACACATGCACACACGCGCACACCCACACTGATACACACACTGATACACACACACATACTCTCACACTCGCACACACAGACACACACACACACACACACGCAGGGCCTTAGAACACTTTCTCTCTCTCTCTCTCTCTCTCTCTCACACACACACACACTTATCACACTTATTTGACTTATCAAGCAGCCAATAAGTAATGACCTAAAATCTTCATAGCCACACCCTAGCAACCAGTTACAGGTCCCTAGCGACCACCCCGTAGACTTCCATTGAAAAACAGATAAGAGGGATATAAATGAATCAGAATGTCATAGAGACACATGAGTTTGGCTCTTTTGATTTGGGCAGACATGCAGTCTATTAGTTTAATCCTGCTAACTGTCTAGCCATGCCCTAGCAACCATTTAGAGCGCCCTAGCAACCCAAACCCAAAGAGGGATATCTTGTAATCTGAATGTCATAGAGGGATTGCGGTTGGTTTATATCATTTATACTAACAAGCAGCCTTTGGAGTATCATCATTGGCAACTGCCAAGCCACTCCCTAGCAACCAAACAGAGTACCCTAGCAACCGTTTAGCAAAACCTATATCTCTGCATCAGAACATTGTATAGAGATGGCGGTTGGCTCTTTTGACTCATGTTAGCAAACAGGACTTCCAACATGCTAAACATGCTAACAGTGAATATCTACATGCTAATAATGACTAAGTGTTAAAACATGTTAATAACATGCTATGAAGTCTATAAAAACTCCATAGTAACCATCTGTGACAACTTCCAACCACCTAGCAAAACCCTAGCAACCGCCCAGAACACCCTAGTAACTTCCTAGCAGCTACTCAGAACACCCTAGCAACCGAGTGCCGAGTTTTGCCACTGCAAGCACCACTCACATTTTCTTCAGGAAATGTACATTCTAGTTTTTTATGTAAACCAGGACAACAGGTTGCACAGTGTGTATGTAAATATGCTCATTGATTGGTTGTTGACAGGTGAAAAAGGAGAGCGTGGTGACAGAGGGACGCCTGGTAAAGCCGGAGTGGACGGCCCCCCAGGACTCAGTGGTGTGACGGGGCCCAAAGGCAGTAAAGGAGACACAGGGGCCCCCGGAGACCCCTGCAAAATCCAGCAGTCGTCCTTCTCCGTGGGCCGACGCAAAGCTCTGCACAGTGCCGATTACTACCAGGCCATGATCTTCGACACCGTCTTCGTGAACCTGGGCGAACACTTCAACATGTTCAAAGGGAAGTTCTACTGCTTCGTCCCGGGAGTCTACTTCTTTAACGTCAACATTCACACCTGGAACTTCAAGGAGACGTACCTGCATCTGATGCACAACGACCGGCAGCAGGTGATCCTGTACGCGCAGCCCAGCGAGCGCTCCATCATGCAGAGCCAGAGCGTCATGCTTCCGCTGGAGCTCAACGACGAGGTGTGGGTGCGACTCTACAAGCGCGAGCGGGACAACGCCATTTACAGCGACGACGTGGACGTCTACATCACCTTCAACGGACACCTGGTGGCTCCGAAAGTCTGAAGATCTAGAGGAACGGCATCTTGGAACCTTTTGCTTTTCAATTGAACACTCTGCTGTTGTCTCTCACCTCATTTTGGAGAAATTATGATAAGCGTAACAACACTTGCCTTGAAAGGCATAAAGACTTGTACAGTGTTTGATTTGTGCTGCTGAGCAGCCCGTCGATTTAACAATGAGCAGGACTTTAATCTCTCACATGTCTTTTTCTAGCTATAGCTGCTCTCGGATCAGCTGATTCCATGCATTCTCTTCGCTCATTCCTTGTGATCAGTGAATCAACATGAATTTGACCACCTCGATATTCTTCAGATTAGGACACTGACGACATGATTCACATATTAAAGAGGATCTATTCTGCTTTTCTCCATCTGTCTTCAGTGTGTGATGTTGCTGTTTGAAGGCAGTTCTTCTCTCTATCAGTGTCAGTGTTTCTGAACTCCTGAAACGCCTCCATCTTGAGTTTCTTCCGGGAACCAACACATCACAATATTCCTCATTATAATAATTCATACGCAGAATAAAGGGGCGGGGCCTGGTTGAGTTAGTTAGTAGTGTGACGCCAATCACAACACACTGCTCCAGCCGACCAATCAGAGCACAGTGTGCTTTTCAGAAGGAGGGGCTTCATAGAGACAGGAACTAAACAGAGCGTTACTGACAGACTGGGAAGAGAGGAGCCGCAACAACGGAGAATATGAGGAATAATCAACATTCAAGCAGGAAAACCTGCTCTAGTAGAGCCAAACACAACATCAAGACTGTAAAAGGTGCCTTACATTGGAGTTTACGCTGGGAATCCAGTGATTTCAGTGGGGATGCTGTGTCGTGTGACCAAAAGTTGAGAAGGTTTTCTCTCTGATGAAGGAATCTGCTGTCAAGAATATAATTTCATTGCATTTCCATGGACAAATCAAGAGACGGTTCACGACAGTTCCAGTGAGTGAATATCGTCAGCAGCAGATCCTGTTTTTTTGTGGTGTGTTCCAGTGAGCGATCATTCCAGCCTTCCAGCCTGTTCTCGCTTTTAACCGTAATGATAATAATAAAATGATAATAATATTAACATGTATAAAAACCAAATGTATTGTAAATCAGTCATGGGATATGCCACTGATTGATGTTTTTCATTTAATCCACTGCCATTCAACACTGGTTTCTGAAAGACTTTAGGTGCATCCCAATTCGCATACTTATGCACTAGGGGCGTAATGGTGCACATATTCATACTGAACCGTTACGGTACAGGGCTTCTGGTACGGTGCACGTGTGTAACGAACGGTACCGAATGCAATCTTTAACAGTTAACAGTCGGCTTGTTTTAGGCGCGGAACACACTTCAATCCGAGTTCCCACATGAACATATGAAGTATTCTGTCCATTTTATCAGGAAATTCAAACGATAAATGCCGTTGTGACGCTCTTTAATGTGACGTGACTGATCACCGTATAGGCGAGTGAACGCGATCGTCATAGTCAAAGAATAAACATGAATGAACATCTGAAGGTATGCTGAGGATAGATTACAACTTACTGAAGCGTATCATATGTGGTGTAATCACTCAATCAGTGTTTCAACGGCGGAAAGACGTCAATAAAACATCTTGAGAACAATGTCCCGCAGCATCACATTTCCCTCAGGAGTCATTCAGTGTCCACAGCTGTGAGTTCACTAGAGAAATCAACTCTTTCACTGAATATATGCACTATATTAGCCTATATATTCATTATATTCTACTGAACCTGTTAGTGATGTCTGGATTAATGTGTGTTTAAATAAATCTGTCATGAAAATGACAGCCACGGTGTATAAATGATTATATTTCAACAACGAATTGGAGTAAAAACATTGAAGTTTGAAGTTAATGCAAAAACCGCCTTATGTGAAGTTTACATGTTTGCATACAATGTGTTATTTGAGTGTTGATCATTATATCTAAAAATAGGCAACTGAATTTAGGCTAATAGTTTGGGCTCTGTTGTTATACTGTAGTAATGTGCAAGTAAGGGCTCCCTATATAGTTTACAGCATTAAATTTAAGAAACTTTTAGTTATAATTGAATTCATTTAAGGGCAGACACAATTTGTTCAGTAAACCACTGTTTAATAAAAAATAAATCAAAAGCAATTTTATATTTAGTTTTCTCTCCCCTGCTGTACCGAACCCGTACCGAATCGTGACGTCAAAACCGAGGTACGCACCGAACCGTCTGTTTTGTGTACCGTTACACCCCTATTATGCACTAAGTGCATAGTGTGTCATTTGGGACACAACTATTGTGTTTGGCAGCTGCTCTGAGATCAGCGTTGTGAATCCGATCTCAGTTCAGAACCTACAAGCAGTTTGACAATATCCAGCTTTTACTGATTTCCCTGTAAAGGACAGATTCTGTCCACGTGAGATTCACTTTCTGGGAGATAAAGTCCACCATTGGACGGATGTCATGAAACTGGGATGTTTTGTATTTTGTTTTACATGTTTATTAGGTGCCTAAAATGGCCTTTTCAAGGTTTCTCTGGTGCTTCAGCCTCAACATGAGCAGGTGCTAAACCCAACATTTACACAGACGTTTGCACTTTCTGCAGGGGAAAACAACTATTTCTGTATTCTGACATGTTTGTTTATAATGTTTCTATTAAATTCAGCAACAAAATACTCTTAGATGTCTTGTGTTTTATTCGGTTCAGTCCGTTGACCCAAATACTTGTGAATTATTGCTGCTTTCTCGCCATGTCGTAATTACCGTAGTCTCGAGATAACAACATAACGTTATGTTCAGAACGGCAGTAACGTTTGTACTGGACTTTTCTGAAACTTATGTTCAACAAAACAGGATTCACAACCTGTCTAAATATGTTCAGCTTGATCCATTTATGTACATAATAAAGAGTATAAACTATAAAATTGCATATTAAGATATGTCAACATTTCAACAGCTTTAAAGTAAAAAAATAGATATTCGAGTAAGTTGAAACCCAACAATACTAACATGTAAAAGTGTCCTCCAGCATTTTCTCTCAAAAAATCGAGCCGTCACCGGTGCGCGATGAATCTTGGGATAGGCTGCAATACTTTTTAGAGTAATTAGTACAGTAATCTCATTACACTTGTTGAAGATGTAATTAGTAGCTAGTAATTTTTGTCTTATAACTTGATCGCATTCGGCTTCAAACACAGCCTTTATCTTTGGAATCACTTTTAAAAAATGTTTTTTTTTCAGCTGATGAACAATAAAAACTTTGGCAGCCAATCAGAAACCCTTTTTTAAGAGCTCAAGAATTTAAAGTGGCACACCTGCAGCTAATAAACAACGATAACATGCGTTAAAGGCACAGTATGTAAGATTTTTGTAATAAAATATCCAAAAACCACTTCATGCAGTTGTGTACATTATCCCAAAAGTTCCCAAGGATTTGTAAATCCAGAGAAATTCCAATTTTAAATAATGGCTCGTCCCTTGTCATTGTCACATATCAATGACATCATAGCAACGGAAGTGAAGGACGAGAGAGGACCAGGCCTGGACTATTTTACGTTATGTTTTGTTTATGTGTGTGCGGCAGTCGTCCGGTTTGTTTATTTTATTATTAAAGTGTTTAAAACGTTTGCCGGTTCCCTTCTTCCCTGATCCTTTAACCTTGTTACACGGAGAAATAAAAAAAAAGGATCAATATCGGCGGGCCGTTTTCGAGATGTAGAGAGCTTCGCAACAAACTTATACAGTATTTTGCACAAAAATGTTTACCCATTAGTTGCAAATACTGTGAGTTTGTTCAAATTTACTGTTAGTACGATTGTTTTAAAGGGGGGGGTAACACACACAGTTTCAGCCAATCTCATGTTAATCTTTAGTTTTATTAGATTTATAAAAGACAGATATGCTGTACCGACTCTTTCCAAAAACAGCCGAACTCGTGGAGGCGTGCAGTGGGCGGAGCTAAAGAGAGCACACACACACACACACCTATGACAAACACACACACACAATACATTCGTGGCATTATCCCTGGATAACTTTCTATTCACTATACGTTGGTGTTGTTCACATTATATGCATTTACACGCCAATTGCCAACAAAACACACACATTTGATGCAGTTTCCACTCATGACCGGGAACAAACACACACACTTGCAGAACTCCGGAAACACAAACTGCATCCACTGTTCCCTTAACGCTGGGTTATTTGGGAAGCTGAACAAGGTGATCTTTCCCTCACACCAGAAACACACTTCTTTAGTGACATTGTTGATCTCGTGTCTAAAAACACAACGCCAGCGCCGCCGACGGCTCCTGTAACCAGAACGAAGCTCGTTGATGGACTCGCTCTTGCTCTCGCTCTGGTTTATGTGTGTGCGTGTGTGTGTGTGTGTGTGCTCTTCCTGGAGAAGTGCCCATACAAGGAATTCCTCCCTTTATGACATCATACAGGGCCATACTCGAAAAAACTTATTCGAATCCTGAAGGAGTGTATTTGGCACAGAAATACTCCGTCATACGTCCAACTCATTTTTTGAAATGTTGTCCATGTTTATCATGAGGATCAACTCTTTAACAGTGTAAATAAGTCAGAATGCAGGAAATAGCTTTAGACCCCCCCCTTTAAACATGTAAAACTGCGCCAAACAACCCACCAAATCATTTGACAAATAGTCACATCAGTAACAGGCTATAGCATTACATTTCACGTTTCTTGCAGCTAATTCATTACGATGACATAAAATAAGAGTGATCAAACATACAGTTAGTACAAAAACAAATGCATTACCTCATCCGTGAACATGATTCGTGAATTCCATACGTCTCTGGATGGTGAAAACGACATCTCCATTCGGTCCACTTTCCTTCATAGCGTCATCAAGCTTCGCCTTTGTTATTGTTTTGAAAATGCACGAAAACTTACATATTGTGGCTTTAAAGGGGTCATGAACTGGCTTTTTTTAATTTTTTTATACTGTTGTCTGAGGTCAACTTATGACGTTCGCGTGGTTTTTACATTAAAAAACATCATAATGAATAATAGGCTATTTTCTACCCTGGTTTTGAGCCTAGCTCCTGGAACGCTCGGTTTTTATGGGCGTGCTGTGTTGAAGACTTGGAAGTAAACGCCCACTGCTATGATTGGATAACAGTTTTGCATATTATAATGAGCTTTGGCTCCCCGTCAGTACACGTGGGGAATTGTTTTGAAAACATGTGGAAAAACGGCAACCGGAATGATTCGCCCACAGGGCTCTCAAAATGACTTTATCAAACAAACACAATGATTTATCTCTCATCCACCCGCAATTAATTGGAATGTTATTTTTTATTACTTGGCCCGCCCGATCGGTGGATATAACCGTGAACTGGTGGATATAACCGTGAACTGTGCATCACTAACACACACACACACACACACACACACACACACACGCACCCACGCACACACACACACACACACACAAGCCAAGTACGTGCATCAGCAAAACTTCACTGCAGACAAATTAGCATGTTCAAAACTTCCGTGATTGTATTTTTCCTTCAAATATCAAGTCAAGAGAGTGAACAACGCACATCAAGAAAGGAATATTATTTCACTATTTAAGATAGCCCGTCGGGCAGCCCCACTGGAAAACACATTAGCCCCGGGACGTCGGGCTTTGCGAGCCCTGGCCCATACATGTCCGAGTCTGATCCCGAATCGCAGGATAATGAACCAACAACACCTCAAATACAAAGGATACTCCGGCCTGTGACAGCGTGGTAAGTTATGTTTAGTTAGACACGTACACACATAATCAGTAGATATCAAACGATCTGTAACGATGCAATACTATCACATATAAAAACATTTTTTACTCACATAAGTGTGTTGCACCATTCCTGTTGGATCCAATATAGAAGGCACCGCATCGTTTTTTAATCTCATTCTGTCTGCAAATCTAGTTTCTTGTTTACAAACGAATCCGGTAAAATGAAGCGAACAAACGCGTAATGTCTTTACTCACGTGGGCTGGAACTTCATTAAAAATAAAGTTCAACCATGCATTGATAATATTGGAATCCGAAGGAAGCTTATGCAGCATTTTTATTGCTTGGTAGCTCAATCCGGTTTAGCTCCACGTAGGCCTGTGTTATTTATCTATTACATGTCATGAGCGAATCGGTGGGCGGGGCTACAGAATTAGGCATTCTTCTTCTGTTGAGGCGGCGTTTCACTGGACTCTGACATCACAGGGAAGCATATTCGCAGATTGATCATTTGCTGAGCCAGCTGTCAATAAAAGCTTTTCTTTGACTAACAAGGAAGTTTTCAACTTACAGGACATTCTTATATTAAGATGACCTTTTATATATCAAAAGCTCAAGGGAAAGTTGATTTCTCAATTCATGACCCCTTTAAGGCACTTTGTCTGCCGCTTTAAATGCTCGCGCTCTTTAAAGCAGGGTGGATTCTGATTGGCTGTCAGTATTTTTATCGTTCAACAGCTGGAAAAAAAAAAACGTTCTAAATGGGATTCCAACGATCTCGTTTCTCTGTGTCGTTATTGTTATAGTTGCGCTGTGGACTCTGCTATTCTTTTATATTTAGAACGATTTTTAGAACTATATATTCATCGTCCTTGGTGTGGACGCTAATATAGTTATCTTTATAGGTGTGAATGACTGTCTGTGCAAAGTTCTGCAAACCGTTGTTAAACAGACACACAGAACCGGTCAAACGTCCGACGACCCACTGTTTCTCAGAGAGGGGCAATAATAACATCACCAGAAACAACGATTGATTTTACCCTTATTACCAACAATCAAGACAACAGTCGTCACTGCAAACCTACAATCAATAAGTTAACTTATAACTCAGTAAAGTTTTGATTGTGATAAACAGAAACACGAGCAACTGACCTTCAACAGCCATCAATAACAGATTTATCTCTATTAGCTGTTGTTTCATGCACTCTTTCCTCTCCTGTACTCTTGGGTTGCCAGGTCTGCACAACAAAACCAGCCCAAATGCTAATCAGAAGAAACAACAACACTGGCTCAGTGTGTCACTAGATTCTGAGCACACACTGCCCTCTAGCGTGCACTGATGTCAATAGTGAAGAACACGAATGAAGACTTCTGAACTGTTGATGAGAGTATGATTCACTGTTTTTGTACCTAGACCTGTGATATTATGGAGCCCAACATTTTCTCCTCATGGATCAATACAGCATTTAATCATCAACCTGATCTCGTAAAAAATAGTAGAATTCAATTAAGCATGAATCACACCATGATTTACCACAGTAAAACATATATCTACCCATGACTGCCTTTGAGTTCAGTTTTTAAAGGCACAATATGTAAGATTTTTGGATTCAAATATCAAAAAACCACTAGAACAATGTTATATATTTTGTTGACGTGTACTTTTTGTTGATGGAGAATTTTTAAATCCAGAGAAATAAGCGATTTTAATCAGGACATGGACTGTTAAATGACATCATACACGTGTTACCATCGATTTCTGGTTTTACTTTGTAGAAACCATAGAAACACCAAAGACGCTTTAATATATGATGTGTTTTATTAGACAGTTGAGCAACTGTTTGGATCATTCATGGACAGAAACTAATCATTGTTCTACAGCTCAACACAGTTAGTCTTATTACCATGTTTTACCATGCCTAATATGGATCTAGCTCACTGCAGTGTGAACAAGTGTCTCATAGTAGCGCCGAGCGAACGCACAGAGTAGCATTATAACATAACTTTAACACACTCAAATGTGTGTAATATGATAAAACAGCGCTGCGTTACCACACACACGCATGAGCGGAAGAAGCAGAAGCGCTCGTCTGACAGAATAAAAGCTCCGCCAAATCAAGGAGTCAAGACACGCCTTTGTTTCGAATAAGCGACCGCTAGCGGCGAAAAATTACATATTGTGCCTTTAATGTGTCAGTGGAGGGTAAATAGAAATATGTCCACAAACTGGTTTTTAAATTAATTTATTATAGTTTTTGTCATAGAATTTGTTATTTTTATTCAAGGTTAACATATAGCCATTCATATACACAAAACAAAAAGGATTGTATAAACTCATTTAATGTACACGCTCCTTCTTACCAGTGCAGAAGAGAACTATTCTCTTCTTTTCAAACACTTTCACTCTTCTCTCACTGATCCGTCGTTCATCTGACTATTCCTTTTATGAACCAACATGAGAAATTCTCCCACACACGCACAGAGAACGTGATTGGAGGAGAGTGACAAACCAGTGGATGTGATTGGCGGAGAGAAAGAGTAGAGTGGATGTGATTGGAGGAGAGTGATCACACTGCAGCACATGGATCACATGAGAGATAGAAACTGGTTTGATTAGCGGAACAAAACAGTGCATTAATAATAGCGGCAAACATGATAGACTGATCTTTATGTTATATGAGGATCTTATACAAGATTACACATCAAGATGAGAAATATTAACTTCACCAGAAAATATAACGAAATAAAAAATCCTCTAACATATTAAAGCAGAACACACTGAATAAGTTACGCTTTTGAAATCATAAAATGCAGTGCAGATATGAACAGTTTGACAGCACGAGAGAATTCAGCTCGTGTCCAGACAATAATATTTCCTGAAGGATCACGTGTGTGTTTGTGGCGCGTGTTTCTCACACACATATCATCATCATCATCATCTTCAAAGACAAGATGAGTTGATGACAGCAGAAGGAAGGGCTCAGTCATGAATATATATGCTCACATATTTAATATTCAGGTGTTCGGGCTGTGTCCATATGTCACCTCATGATCAGCGTCATCTCTTTTGATCTGTGATGATGAAACACAGATGAGCACCATTCCGTTATAAAAACCTGCCCTGTGTTTTATATAAACATTTTGAGCTGCGAGTAAAGCTGCCTGATGCATGAGACGACACCGTTCAAAGGCGATTCACAAGACAAAAGCAAGATAATGACCGAAACAAACTCTACGCCAGTATGCGAACGATATCAATTTACTGCGCATGCGCGACTTGCGCGTTCTTCTCGTTAGTGTAATCGGTTTCTTCTGCGGTCAGTTTTCTCTTTCCTCAACAGAGGATCTTATTGAGGTCAGAACACACTACACAACTTTTGTAGATTTTTGTCCCGATTTGTATGCTGCCGTCACATGCTATTGGAAATTCCCTACTTCACTAAAGCTCGCATTCACGTGATTTGTTGTCGGTTTTATTCTGGTTTATTCTTGCCTATTTATCTAAAATCTTATTAAAGCCAAAATGATATTTAGTGTCCCATTCATTGACAACAATAAACATTCATCAGAATTCTGGAATGTCAGTCAAATACAGGCTATTTTCGCTGTGTAAAACATACAATATGCTTCAAATGATTATTCATATATGTAAATATTCGCTACTTTAATGACAAGGTGATGTAGCTGAAAAAAACGAATAAAGAATATCAATCACAGCAGCAGTCGTTCTCCGCCATGTTTTAAGTTTACGCCCAACTCTTGAACTTGGGTATCAAAATTATCCCTGAGCTTCCCAGTGGTAAATATGACTTGTCCAATTTTCAAGTAGGAAACTCATATTTACCATAATTCCGATAGCAATGGAAGGCAGCAGTAGTCTGGAGCAGTTGACACTAGTTCAGATTTGGGACCAGAATTTACTAAAAAGGCAAATTAGCGTGCGGACGTTTAATAAAATAGTCGCTGAGAGTGGAAAGTTGTGTGAGTCTATTGAGAATCGGTTACGACACGCTTTTTTGGGGGGGCGGTGAATACAGCAAGTAAGTAACTTAGTAAATCACGTTGCATGATTAATTTAAATACTCTCCGCCCATTAATTTATTTTGAAACGATTTTTTTGAATACATATTGTGTGTTCTCTCTCTGGGCGTAATGGGTGGAGCTTGATGGCGAGCCCCCCCTCTCTGGATGTAATGGGTGGAGCTTGACATCGAGCCCCCCCTCTCTTGACATAATGGGTGGAGCTTGACGGCTTGATCTGCATACACTTTTGAGTGCCAAGCCCACATCTCAATATCCTATCAACAACCAATGCATAAAACCAAGTCCCCTCACAACATTTTTAATTTCCGGTAATTCGTTACACTCGGATGTACATCAGAACACAGAAGAAAAGATCTGTCGCTACTTTAAAGTTTCATCACAACTTTAAAGTTAAACTGTCAATATGTTTACAGGTAGCTAGATATAACAAATCCAGTTAAATGGCACATACATTTAAAGGGAACTCTTTCGCCCCCTTGAGGTTCAATAGTATAAGAGCATGTGCGTTTGCATACTAGCGTAAAGCATTTCTAGCCAAGAAGGTTAATGACAGACTTTGATGTTTAAGAGGAATAATATGGTGTGAGAGGACGGGATGGAGGGATGATATGGAGGAGAGAGACATTTCAGTCTTTCATACCGAGTCAGAGAAGAACTTGCAGCTTCTCTCTCCTCTGACAGATCGATCTTCCCTTTTGTACACAGAAACAGGATAGTAATAAATTAGATAAATAAATGTAAACAGCAACAACATTTACAACAGCAAACAACACAAAACAAAAAAAGACAGTAAGTCCAAAACAGTGAATGTTTGTTAACTGAGAGAGAAAGAGAGAGATCATCTAAAGCGGTTCGTGAGCTCCTGATCTTGAATGACGGTCCTTCATTTGAATCAACTGAGCAACTAACACAAGTTCAAACCAAAGCAAATCAAATGAACGAAAGGTGGCACGCTGGTCGTGGACGGACAGATAAGAGACCCTGCAGATGTCAACTCAGCCCTCATGTCTCAGATTCTCCAGATATGAGTTTCATGAGGTCATTCATAAGGCCATTAATAAAGATATTACTTCAGGGTTCCCACTCTTTTCCAGGACATTTTCAATTTTACTACAGCGAGAATAAAAGACAAGGATCACGCCCTAAAGTAATATATTGCTTTCTAAGTTCGTACAGTTTATTGCCATGACTTAACTATAAAAACAGTTTTTAATATTCAATACATTATTATTTCCGCCACAGAATAAAAAATAAAAAAGGTAATTGCGACTTTTTATCTCGCTACTTTGAATTTTTTTCTCGCAATTGCAATTTTCTTTCTTTTTTCCCTCAGAATTGGACTTTATATCTCACAATTCTGAGAAAAGAAGAATCGCAAGATATAAACTCAAAGTCAGAATTCGCAATTTTTACTTTTTAACTCACAATTGCGAGTTTATATCTCACAATTCTGACTTTATATCACAATTATGTAAACTCGCAATTGCGAGAACATTTTTCTGGGCCAGTGATAAACTCTTTATTTTTTACTTTTTAAAAAATTATTTTCCAGGGCAACAACAATTTTTTTGCAGGACATTTTACGTTTTCTCTAATTTTCCATTTATCATCAATTTTCCAGGATTTCAAGGTTTTCCAGGACCCTGTACTTGATATGCAGATGTGAACAGATTCAGGTCGAATGAAACCAGTGTGTCAGGATAAGAATTTGATGCGATTGCATCTAGAGGTCACTGGAATAAAAGTCAATATGCCAAATTCACACAGATTTCCGTGCTCCTCTCAAGCACATTTACTGCACGCATGAAGGCTGGGATGAGCGTCTGAGATCCTATAAACGCATGTGGACGGAGATTGAGCACCTGTCGGCTGAGATCTGTTATGTCTTCGGGACATCTAACGCTCTTTCTATCTTTAGGTTGTTTACAATGTGCCGCTGTACAGCAGACATTATAGTTTCACAGCCGAATGACCTTTCACACAGCCACTAGTGAGAAGAAGTCATTTGTTAGTTCTGGTGATATTTATTGCACTGTGAAGGTTTGGTGGCAGTATTTTAAACCCTCAGATAGTTCCTTTATGTGACCCTGGACCACAAAACCAGTCACAAGGGTCAATTTTCTGAATAAATAATCTTTCCATTGATGTGTGGTTTGTTAGGACAATATTTGGCCGAACTATTTGAAAATCTGGAATCTGAGTGTGCAAAAACATCTAAATATTGAGAAAATCTCCTTTAAAGTTGTCCAAATGAAGTCCTTAGCAATGCATATTACTACTAATAATACATTTCTGATATATTTACGGTAGGAAATTTACAAAATATTTTCATGGAACATGATCTTAATATCCTAATGATTTTTGGCATAAAAGAAAAATGGATAATTTTGACCCACACAATGTATCGTTGGCTATTGCCACAGATATACCCGTGAGACGCATGACTGGTTTTGTGGGCCAGGGTCACATATCCGAAGACCTGTTTTTAGCAGCGTGTCTGACACAGAGATAATGATTCCCTCTACTACTTTAATCGCTTGTCTAGGGGAGTGTTTATGGCTGACCATTTGAAGTCTAAAGTCAACATGAAACGATGAGAATAAATGTTGGATGGGACTTGATTTTCCATAATGTGTCTCTATATGAAGGTGGTGATAAAAGAGAGGGACTGACGTCAGCTGTATTTCTTCATAATAATGACTCATTCACAATAAGAGCGGCGATATGAATGAAGAGAATCGCTGTTTTAATGTTGACTTTAACAGCCCCAGAAGAGAAAAGCCAGTAAATGACAGAATTATCGGCAAATCCTCAGATCTCTGGTGCCGTTGTGTAAATGTAATTCCCCACACATCTCTAATGCGATGTGAATGGGGAATTTCCAGCACAGGATTTCGTAAGAAACTGTTTCCTGTTCTTAATTAAAAATTAAAACACGAGAGCCAAGACTACCAAACACTACATGGCTCTGTTCTAAAACACAGTGAGCTGATTCCAGTTAATTATGAAGCATGTTGCTAAAGCTAACAATGGGAGATTCTTAAAAAGCAACGGTTTATTTTCAATGCTTTTTGGTATTGTCTTTTGTTAGCTGTGGATTCAGGTAACTGCACAATTCTGGTCCTCTTGGACCTCAGTGTGGCTTTTGACACCATTGACCCAGGGCCGTAACCACCATAGGCATTGAGGGGGACGAGTCCCCCCAATAATTGGAAATGGACAAATTGTCCTCCCTAATATTTGATATGTCTTAATGCTGCTCTCCATTACACACGTTTGTTAAGATGGCAGACAGTTAAAAACATGTAAAGTTTTAGGCTGGTCTGCCTCAGCAGTCTAACAGCGCTCATCGATGTCAAAATTATGACCAATCAGATCAAAGAAGGCGGGGCTTAACGTTCACCGAAGATGAGTGTGAATTCCAATGCGACGCTTTTAGTTTTTACATTGAAAGAGTGCGTGCGTGATAAGATATAAGCAGTGTTGGGTGTAACTAGTTACTAAGTAATTAGTTACTGTAATTTAATTACTTTTCTCTTGAAAAAGTAAAGTAAGGGATTAATCTTATTTTTCTGTAATTTAATTACAGTTACTTCTGATGTAATTGAACTAAATACTGTGTATTAGACTGTAACATCAAAATTTAAAGTCTAACCTTAAAATGCATGTTTTTATATAGACTCACATTTGTAATACTTTGGTCAGTTAATAAGAATAATTTATGTAGTTTTATATTATTTATTTGAATGAATTAAAAGAGCCGTTTCATGTCTATCCTTGAATCACTTAACTAGTCCAGGTTGATATAGGATTTAGAAAGTAATTAGTAATAAGTAATTAAATACTTTTTGGAGAGAGTAATATGTACAGTAATCTAAATACACTATTGAAGATGTAATTAGTAACTAGTAATTCATTACTTTTTTAGAGTAACTTACCCAACACTGGATATAAGTAGCTAAACGTTTAATATTTAACAACTGTTTTACGATTTTTACGACAACTTTTTTAATGTAATTTCGCTATTTAAAAAACAAAAACAAAATGCAATAATTTAAATGCCATTCATAACCGAATGTGACGAGACAAAAAACTTTAAATATGTAATTTCTTTAAATAAAAACACCCCCCTCAAAAAAAAAAAAAAAGAAAAAAGAAAACTTTGGTCGCCCCCAGGGATTCAAACAAGTTTCGGAAAGTTTTTTTCGAGTATGGCCCTGTATGACGTCATAAAGGGCGGAATTGCTTGTATGGGCACTTCTCCCAGATGAGCGCACACACACACATATACATCACCCAGCGCGAGAGCAAGAGTGAGTCCATCAACGAGCTTCGTTCGGGTTACGGGAGCCGTTGGCGGCGCTGGTGTTGTGTTTTTAGACACGAAATCAACAATGTCACTAAAGAAGTGTGTTTCTGCTGTGAGGGAAAGATCACCTTGTTCAGCTTCCCAAATAACCCAGCGTTAAGGGAACAGTGGATGCAGTTTGTGTTTCCGGAGTTCTGCAAGTGTGTGTGTTTGTTCCCGGTCATGAGTGGAAACCGCAGGCGGTGAAACTGCATCAAATGTGTGTGTTTTGTTGGCAATCGACACGTAAGTGCATATAATGTGAACAACACCAACGTATAGTGTGTGTGCACTGCAAAAAATGCTTTTCTTACTTAGTATTTTTGTCTTGTTTTAAGTCCAAATATCTAAAAATTCTTACATTAAGAAGCATTTACTAGGCAAGCAAAAGTTTTTGTCTTGTTTTGGGAAAAATAACTCACAATTAAGTGAGTTTTTTTCCCCCAAAACAAGACAATAATTTTTGCTTGCCTAGTAAATGCTTCTTGTTTTAAGAATTTTTAGATGTTTGGACTAGAAACAAGACAAAAATACTAAGTAAGAAAAGCATTTTTTGCAGTGTGTGTGTGTGTGTGTGTGTCTTTAGCTCCGCCCACTGCACGCCTCCACGGACTCGGCTGTTTTCTGAAAGAATCGGTACAGTGTATCTGTCTTTTATAAATATGATAAACTAAAGACTCTTGGGAGATATGAAGGATCAACACTACTCTATAGATACTCAAGATTAACATGAGACTGGCAGAAACTGTGTGTGTTATGTACCCTTTAAAATGCTGCTTCACTAGTTTGGAACAGAGCCTACGTCTATCTTATTTCTGGCGTCTTCTCGTTTCTGTGCACAACATGGGAGGTTCACATTATCGCAGACTGAATAGCTGATTTTTTTGTTGTTGAAAACAGCTCATTTTCCAGCTTTAGGACGTTTTCCGCAAGGATTTCTCAAACAGGAAGCTCGTTTGTGTTCTGTGTGAGTGGACCTCTCTCGGTACAATCTCACATATCAGCTCCTTTAGAAGAGCTCAAACAAATGGTCTCTTTCTCCTTCTCTCTCTCTCTCTCTCTCTCTCTCTCTCTCGTCTACAAACTCATTCAGAACAGTTCACAATGATACACAATTTTTTTCTGACCGAGGAAAAAGACGTTTTGAGTTTAGAGGAATTTACAAGCTGTCAACAAACCCAAAAATGTGGCATTTGTGCAATGAGGTTTTTTTTTTTTTTTTTGAATCTGAAGTGCAAGCAAGAAAGTCTGTGCACCAATGAAATTCTCTCACACACACACACATTCGCTTTCTCTCACACACAGTCATGTACAGTGAACACAGGAGGCGCAGAGTCTCTCACGTAAACATCGGCCAAAACAGAACGGTTTGCTGTTGTTCTCTGCAGCAAGGCCTGTTTATATGAAGCGTTCAGCCATTGGATGGCTTTGGGTGGGGCTGAGAGTCTTGACCAATGAGAGAGAGAGGAAAGAGGAACAGGGCGGCGGTCTCCTCTCTCCCAAACATTTGGTGCGCATCTATGCGCCTCCCGGCTTGGCATAAGGGTTCTCCAACAAGTAGCGGTAGTGATCGTAATTATCCAACATGTATTTGGGAGCATACATATGTTCCTTAGGGTCCGAGGGCGGGTACTCCTGCACAGAGCCGTCAAACCAGCCCCCCGTTCGGATCAGCTCCCGGATGTAGTTGAGATCCCGCTTGTCCTCGTAGTCGCCCCAGCGAGGAAAGTCCCCGTTCTGGGCCGAAATGAGTTTAAAGTGAATTCCCTCTGGCGAGAAACACCAGGAGCAGTGCCAGCCTGCGAAATGGAACGGACTTCCAATTGACCACTGCACCAAGATGTGTCCGGTGTCGTTCTCGTACTTCCGGAATCCCGGCATGGTGTAGTACTCCCGCCGCCGAAGCCGAATCCCATCGTTGTCATAGACGTCCCTCAGCATTCCGATGGTGCATCCGGACACCACCTCGAGGGAGCCCAGCTGCTTCCAGAAAAATCCATACAGGGACTTCCGCATGTGGATGGCAAAGGGCTCCGTCCAGCCATCGAAAAGCTTAAGGAAAAGGACTCCTTCCTGAGCCGGAATTTCGTCAGCATCGTTGATGAGAAAAACATCATCGGACCGTAAGGCCGCGATCCGAGCCATGCCGTCGCGAGTCAGGAACGTGCGCAGGTAGTCGTCGGCGATCCAGCCGTCCTGTCGGCCGCCATCTGGGAAATGGTCCAGGAAGACGTAGAGGATCTTGTGCCGCACGTAATCGTACGTTCCGTTGAGCAGCAGATTCAGGAATCTCAGCGGACGCCGCTCCCCGTATGCCGTGAAGTTGGACTCGCACACGAGGAAGAGATCCACGGCCCGGATGAGCTCGCGGAAGCGCACATGCAACAGGTCAAACTCGTGGTTCACGTTAATGGCGTTTATGACGCGTCGGGGCGTCTCGCGGGGGGTCAGCCGCTCTTTCGTGGGCAGATTGGAGTGGTACACCATGGTGGGCACGCCGCAGTAAGGACCGTGCCACCCTGGCCGACAAACGCACTTCACCAGCCGCTTGCCCCGCTTCGGCTTCCCTCGAGCGGGACCGGACTCTTCCACCGATTTTGCTAGAGTCTTTGATTCATCAGGCTTCTGCAATATTCTCCGCTGGCCCATTCCAGCAATGCTGGGTCTCGCTTTCAACGTCTCGTCTTTCGCCGGTGCCATCTCCGTCCCCTGACGGAAGCACAGAGCGCCCGCTTTGGTGCGGACGAAATAAGGGGTACGGTCATCCTGGAGGAGGTGTGTGCGGCGGTGCAGGTCGCCCAGGGATCGGAGCGGGTCTGGAGTCGACGCGTGGTGCGGCTGAAGCTTGTTCGCCGCAACTCTTACAGCGGCGTCTCTCTGCGGGTCGGGCTTCTGGTTGGTCGGACTGCTGGGCTGCCAGGCGACCAAACCTCCCTTATGAACCTGAATAATGGAGAACAAGCACCATGAGAAGACTCAAAGACAGCAGAATCTCGACAAAGTTTAACTGACTCTTAGGGGTGAACGAATATGACAGAAATCATGTGATTACAGTGGATTCAAAGGCACCTATTATGTATGGAAGCTTGTTTCCGCCACAGAATAAAACATTTTAAAAGATAACTGCGACTTTTCATCTCACAATTGTGAGTTTACATCTCGTGATATAAAGTCCAATTCTGAGGGGAAAAAAATACTTTTTTCTCAGAATTGCGTGATATAAAGTCGCAATTTAAAGAGTTTATATCTCGCAATTCTGACTTTTTTCTCGCAATTCTGACTTTTTTCTTGCAATTCTGACTTTATATCTCACAATTCTGACTTTATATCTAGCAATTGCGTGTTATATAAACTCGCAATTGTGAGAAAAAAGTCAGAACTGCAAGATATAAAGTCAGAATTGTGAGATATAAAGTCAGAATTGCAAGAAAAAAAGTCAGAATTGCGAGATATAAACTCTTTAAATTGCGACTTTATATCACGCAATTCTGAGAAAAAAAAGTCTTGTGAGACCAATTTGCGAGTTAATTGTGAGATAAAAAGTCGCAATTACCTTTTAAATTGTTTTATTCTGTGGCGGAAACAAGCTTCCATAATTATGCACCTTTTTTACAAGCTGTAATATAAGTCTCAGTGTCCCCAGAATGTGTGTGTGAAGTTTCAGCTCAAAATACCCCACAGATCATTTATTATAACATGTTCTAAATGCCCATTTTTGAGTTGAAGGAAAAACATGCTGTTTCCGTGCATGTATCTTTAAATGCAAATGAGCTGCTGCTCCGCCCCCTATCCAGAAGAGGGCGGAGCCTGTACAGCTCATGCTTCGGATACTCTGCCAAACACTAAAGCATCTGTTTGGCTTTTATTATCATCTCTATCGCACTCACGAGACATTGCAGTTCTTCATCATCATGAAAGTTTATGATCTGCATGTGTTTTAAAGCCATATCAGTCTAAACTTCTGATATATGGTTTTCTGAGCGCACACACCCGAAGCACGGGCACAGAAAGCTGGATGTCAGATGGAGCGTCCCGAGAGTATTAAACTAAGGTCTCTTTCACGTCTTATTGTGCTTAAACTGTCAAATACACACAAGATTATGTCAAAAACACACAGTTCACATAAACACAGTCGTTTATGTCTGTGAACGTAAATAAATTGCATGTGTGTATTAGATCTGTGTATTAAAGTGACAGCAGTGTAATATACAGTACCTACTGCTATATCTGCTGTTAATATGAATCAAACAACAAGAGAACAACAGAAAATAAGTAACTTTAGTAGCTTTAATAAGAACACATTTCTTACTTGAATGCTCTGGCGAGGAGATAAACATGGCAGACTGTGTACAGCTCACTGAGGGCGGGGTCTGTGCTAATAGGGCGGAGTCTGTCAGCAGTTGTGGGCGGGGTCTATGCTAATAGGGCAGAATCTGTCAGCAGTCATGGGCGGGGTCTAGGCTAATAGGGTGGAGTCTGTCAGCAGTCGTGGGTGGGGTCTATGCTAATAGGGTGGAGTCCGTCAGCAGTTGTGGGCGGGGGCTATGCTAATAGGGCGGAGTCTGTCAGCAGTCATGGGCGGGGTCTTTCAGCAGTCGTGGGCGGAGTCTATGCTAATAGGGTGGAATCCGTCAGCAGTTGTGGGCGAGGTCTATGCTAATAGGGCGGAGTCTGTCAGCAGTCGTGGGCGGGGTCTATGCTAATAGGGCGGAATCCGTCAGCAGTCGTGGGCGGGGTCTATGCTAATAGGGCGGACTCAGTCAGCAGTTGTGGGCGGGGTCTATGCTAATAGGGCGGAGTCCATCAGCAGTCGTGGATGGGGCTATGCTAATAGGGCGGAGTCTGTCAGCAGTAGTGGGCGGGGCCTAATCATGTGACGTCACACTGATAAAAAAATAAAAATTGCAAACGGCTTGTTCTGAGACACTGCTTATGATTTATGGGGATTAAAAAAAGAAGAGTGGGTAGATTTTGAACATTATAGGGTGGTTGTGTACACCCTAACACTCACACATGTTCAAACACCATGTAAAGGTGAATTTTGCATAAAAGGTCCCCTTTAACTATGCAGCCCCAGTGAATGTTTAAATATTATCCTCTTGCAAGTTTTGACTCGATGTCATTCATAGACATTTATAAGTTGATCTCCCTGTGATGCTTTCACAACATTGATCTGTTTGTTTGAGCGGTCAACCAATCACATGAGTTTGGAGCGGGACTATCTGTCTGACTGTGAGTGTTTGGTGCAGAACACGACTTTATATAAGAACAGTGCCGTTACCTCTGTAGTGCCTGAGACCCGGCGCTGCGGATCTTCAGGTCTCTTCCACGGCTGTGGAGCTTCGGGTTCCTGTCCGGTGTCGAGCTCCAGACCACCTCCTCCAGCCCGAGGCTTACCGTCCGACAGCCTGTGGACCAGTGGAGGCCCTTCCTCCGGGGACGCACTTGTCAGCGGGGTGGTGCCCTCCTTCCAGAAGAAACCAGTGACCATGATGAAGGATTTGATGTTAGGGTAGGGCGCAGACAACTCCCTCAGCAGGGACACGTAGTGGAGAGCCTTGTAGTAATGCAGGAAGGAAATCACACACAGTCCCACTGTGCAAATCAAGAAAACCCTGTGACGTCTCATTTTCATCCTGAGAAACAGGAGAGAGAAAAACAGTTCAGAGACTTTTAGGGCCCTATTTTATCGATCTGAGCATACGACGCAGGTGCACTTCGGGCGTGTCCGAATCTTCTTTTGCTAGTTTAATGACGGAAAAAACTGTCTGTGCGCCCGGCTCATGGTCCAAAAGGGTTGTGCCTCGTCTCTTAATGAGTCATGGGTGTGTTTTGGGCGTAACGTGCAATAAACCAATCA
>CM077180.1:41487745-41505245 GCA_039654105.1 Coreius guichenoti
ACACATATTACGTAAACGCAAACTTATTTTGGATAGGATTAATCGTGATTAATCATTTGACAGCACTATTGCTTATTTATTTGATATTTAAATTCGCATAAGAGGCAGTAAAACAGACGCCATGATGTAAAATGATTTTAAATTCTTAAATACACCGAATTAAATACTCAAACTTCACACATTTTGCATAATTGGACAAAATTGCTTGACTGGAAACAATAGACTAAAATATTCTGTTCAAGTGATGTTTAACTTGATTTTGCCTTTTCTATAAACATCACGTCTCATATTTCATCTTCACTGACTCTGTGAAATACCAACTATATTAACTTTTGATAAGAATTAGTTAGGCTTTATGAACTGACCAACGCTACATTAGAAACGGGCTGAAGTGAGGATACGCAGGGTTTGTGACTGATATCTGTAGGACACACCCTGAACCTCCTGCGAGTTCATGAAATATTTAAAGATTACCTGAACTTTCAAGTTTGCATCATTAGTGCTGTTCACTAAGTCACTAGTACTCGAACTGATCAAACCTCCAGCTAGAGATCAGAACAGACGCATTAAAATCTGAGGGTGTGATAACTGGCAGGAAACTGTTCTATTCCTGTCATGTCACACTAGCTCCGCCCACAGTCACATCTGATTGGCCCGTCACCTCAAATACATTCATATTTGCTGTGATTGGCTCTCAAACACACTTTCCTGGACATTTAGTGTGAAGAAATGAATGTGTTATATAACTGTCAGATATCAGGTTCTGAGACAGGAAGCTATCAGCAGAGAGGAGGAAGTGCACAGCTGGAGGAGTGTGTGTTTGTGTCTATAGGTGGAGGTCCCCCCGCTGACGGGAAGTGAGTGGGACGTTCCATCGCGCTTCGGCGCCGCACACACTCAGAGGTCAAAAACAGGTCAGCACCATTTTGGCTGCAGTAGGTGTGTTCGGGACGCAGCTGTAAGACGACACCGACGCACAAAAACACACGCCTGACGCACTGGATATGTGTGAGAAACACACACACACACACACTGTTCCAAAACACACCGCTGCTTCCAAACATGTCTCTAGTATGACAATAAAAATCATACCAAAACTTCTATACCAAAAGCTGTCAACGTTTGTTTATCTTTGACATTTTCTCTCTGCATACTGATCCCCCCCCCCATAAATTCACTTAAAATGATCTGACATTTTATTTTTATCACAACATATTTTACACTTAATTTTACATTTGTGTTGGAATTACATTAATAATTTTTTAACATTTAGACTTTCATGCTCATTTACCACCCTTCTCTCAGCCGTTTGGTTCTGTACTTCATGACGTCTAAAGTAACTAAGAAAAGTAACTTTTCAAATTATGTAACTTGCATTTTATACACAAAATTGAGAGTTACTTTGTCTATTTCCACTGGCTCCGAATGAAGCCAGAGGCTGTTCTCACGCTGTTTTCAGCGTTTTCTGCGTTTTGGCCATTCATTTACACGACAACCTGAAAACGCAAATTTGTTTTGGAAAACGATACCGTTATTGTCTCCGTGTAAACTACAAAAACGTGAATTTGTAAAAACGGTGACGTCAGTCAATGTAGTGTTTCTTTACAAAGTGACATCGCCACCTACTGGCCTATAGGGTTGGGTACCGAACCAAATTACGTCGGTACTACTGAGTACTGATTCACATTAAATCAATCGGTGCCAAATTTCGGTACCTGAGAACGCATCTGGTGATATAGACTAGTGTGTGAATATTAAACCGCGTAAATACGAATCCTGCGTGTCTCTGTGCGAATGAATGGCGCAGACGCACAGTTTAATTTACCACACACACACACACACACTGAATCGCGTGTGACGGTCGCATGTTTTATACGAGGACATTCATCTCCAGAGCCGCTCTGAGAGTCACTTCATGAGCATTTTACCGAGAAAAACTATCGTCATATCTTAAACACACAGAAACTCAAAGCTCTTCATGGCAACCCGTCAAAATAAAAGTTCGGTTTAACTTGACAAATATATTACTGTTGTACAGTAGAATTTAGATACGTCTCAATGTAATAATAACACTAAGGTAATAATAATAATAAATGATCAAAACTTTATTTTTTAAGTAATAAATCACAATTTTTCCTCCATGTTTTAATTTTAACAGTATAAAGCTCAGTTGTGCAGCACTTTGTTTGACAAAAAACGTTTGTTTAATTAAATTAAAAGATAAATTAAATTAATGTTTTATGTCTTCATTTGATTACCAGAAAATACACAACACAGAATTTGTGGGAAATCTTTTCATAGAAATTAAATTAAATTAAATTAAAAAATATATATATATACACTCACCTAAAGGATTATTAGGAACACCATACTAATACTGTGTTTGACCCCCTTTCGCCTTCAGATCTGCCTTAATTCTACGTGGCATTGATTCAACAAGGTGCTGAAAGCATTTTTTAGAAATGTTGGCCCATATTGATAGGATAGCATCTTGCAGTTGATGGAGATTTGTGGGATGCACATCCAGGGCACGAAGCTCCCGTTCCACCACATCCCAAAGATGCTCTATTGGGTTGAGATCTGGTGACTGTGGGGGCCATTTTAGTACAGTGAACTCATTGTCATGTTCAAGAAACCAATTTGAAATGATTCGAGCTTTGTGACATGGTGCATTATCCTGCTGGAAGTAGCCATCAGAGGATGGGTACATGGTGGTCATAAAGGGATGGACATGGTCAGAAACAATGCTCAGGTAGGCCGTGGCATTTAAACGATGCCCAATTGGCACTAAGGGGCCTAAAGTGTGCCAAGAAAACATCCCCCACACCATTACACCACCACCACCAGCCTGCACAGTGGTAACAAGGCATGATGGATCCATGTTCTCATTCTGTTTACGCCAAATTCTGACTCTACCATCTGAATGTCTCAACAGAAATCGAGACTCATCAGACCAGGCAACATTTTTCCAGTCTTCAACTGTCCAATTTTGGTGAGCTCGTGCAAATTGTAGCCTCTTTTTCCTATTTGTAGTGGAGATGAGTGGTACCCGGTGGGGTCTTCTGCTGCTGTAGCCCATCCGCCTCAAGGCTGTGCGTGTTGTGGCTTCACAAATGCTTTGCTGCATACCTCGGTTGTAATGAGTGGTTATTTCAGTCAAAGTTGCTCTTCTATCAGCTTGAATCAGTCGGCCCATTCTCCTCTGACCTCTAGCATCAACAAGGCATTTTCGCCCACAGGACTGCCGCATACTGGATGTTTTTCCCTTTTCACACCATTCTTTGTAAACTCTAGAAATGGTTGTGCGTGAAAATCCCAGTAACTGAGCAGATTGTGAAATACTCTGTATATACTGTGTATATACACTCACCTAAAGGATTATTAGGAACACCTGTTCAATTTCTCATTAATGCAATTATCTAATCAACCAATCACATGGCAGTTGCTTCAATGCATTTAGGGGTGTGGTCCTGGTCAAGACAATCTCCTGAACTCCAAACTGAATGTCAGAATGGGAAAGAAAGGTGATTTAAGCAATTTTGAGCGTGGCATGGTTGTTGGTGCCAGACGGGCCGGTCTGAGTATTTCACAATCTGCTCAGTTACTGGGATTTTCACGCACAACCATTTCTAGAGTTTACAAAGAATGGTGTGAAAAGGGAAAAACATCCAGTATGCGGCAGTCCTGTGGGCGAAAATGCCTTGTTGATGCTAGAGGTCAGAGGAGAATGGGCCGACTGATTCAAGCTGATAGAAGAGCAACTTTGACTGAAATAACCACTCGTTACAACCGAGGTATGCAGCAAAGCATTTGTGAAGCCACAACACGCACAACCTTGAGGCGGATGGGCTACAACAGCAGAAGACCCCACCGGGTACCACTCATCTCCACTACAAATAGGAAAAAGAGGCTACAATTTGCACGAGCTCACCAAAATTGGACAGTTGAAGACTGGAAAAATGTTGCCTGGTCTGATGAGTCTCGATTTCTGTTGAGACATTCAGATGGTAGAGTCAGAATTTGGCGTAAACAGAATGAGAACATGGATCCATCATGCCTTGTTACCACTGTGCAGGCTGGTGGTGGTGGTGTAATGGTGTGGGGGATGTTTTCTTGGCACACTTTAGGCCCCTTAGTGCCAATTGGGCATCGTTTAAATGCCACGGCCTACCTGAGCATTGTTTCTGACCATGTCCATCCCTTTATGACCACCATGTACCCATCCTCTGATGGCTACTTCCAGCAGGATAATGCACCATGTCACAAAGCTCGAATCATTTCAAATTGGTTTCTTGAACATGACAATGAGTTCACTGTACTAAAATGGCCCCCACAGTCACCAGATCTCAACCCAATAGAGCATCTTTGGGATGTGGTGGAACGGGAGCTTCGTGCCCTGGATGTGCATCCCACAAATCTCCATCAACTGCAAGATGCTATCCTATCAATATGGGCCAACATTTCTAAAGAATGCTTTCAGCACCTTGTTGAATCAATGCCACGTAGAATTAAGGCAGATCTGAAGGCGAAAGGGGGTCAAACACAGTATTAGTATGGTGTTCCTAATAATCCTTTAGGTGAGTGTATATATATATATATATATATATATATATATATATATATTAAAATGGTTGTTTTTATGAATTCAGTTAATTAAGTAGCTAGTAGTCTACTATTTACTGGTAAATATTACAGTAAACAAACATCACAGACAGCGACCAAAGCAGCTCTGTCATAATGTCAATAACACTTCTATAA
Organism: Coreius guichenoti; assembly: GCA_039654105.1. Taxonomy (NCBI): domain Eukaryota; kingdom Metazoa; phylum Chordata; class Actinopteri; order Cypriniformes; family Gobionidae; genus Coreius; species Coreius guichenoti. The sequence continues at coordinate 41,492,504 of CM077180.1, forward strand.
ATGACTTACAGTTTCTGCACAGTTATTGATGTAAACATCCCTAAATTACCGAAAAAGGTACCGGTACCGGTTAAAATGTGAACGGTACCCAACCCTAAAAACCTAGCAGCAAAATACAGCGTTTTTTTGTCGTTTTATTGTGTGAATGTGAATCGTTTTGACCAACGTGTCTTCTGTACACAAAAAAAAAATTTTCCCCGTTTTTAGCACATCATTGTGGTGTTAGAGTAGTGACCTTTAATTCCTGCATTTAAGTGAACGATTCAAAACTATCAAAACAGTTTGCCATTTTTTCCGGATGCTGAGTGTTGAAAAATGTTCATCCTTTGAGTAAAACTCATCACTGTCACTTTTTACCCAGCCAACCATCACATCCTGCTTGTACAACGACAACAAGCAGACCAACAAAAACGCTTTGGCGGACACACAACCTAAGTGTTTGAGTTCTGAACATTACAGTGTTTTTATAGAACATGAGTTCATGAGATCAGGGAAAGTTAGAAAACTCAGGCAGGACTCAAACATTAACCAAATGACAATTACATCCAGTGAACAATCATCTGCGTTCAGATGTGCTTTAAACACGAGCATCATGAGCCATGATCTGTCCATCCAGACCTCACATCATCTAAACTCTTCACGGATCCTGTGATCAAACAATCATCCAAATGTTCAGGTTGTTGTGATGTCTGTTATCTTAGACACCATATGAGCTGATGATGACATGAGACTCAACATCTGCTCACCGTGTGTTCACACACACACACATTTCACATGTCATTGTTATGATCCGGTGCCGTAGGTCAGTCACCTGTGAGCTGAAACTCAATCCACATCATTACCTAGAAAACGACCAAGCAGAACCAGAGAATAAAGCCAGCCTGTTCAAACAACCAGTTTCTCTGGCCTTCACCTGAACTAACATCCATCCGGGAGAATCTCATGAAACCTTTCGAGAACACGACCCAAAACCAGAAGAAAGAAATGAGAAAACATGTAATATTTTAGGACCATTAAGATTAATTGTATTTCATGGCATTTTCATGACAAGTAGGCAAATTTCCCCCCAACTCTTCATAAGTGTAATGCAGGCCTCATTTTAATATTCAAACAATCTTATTTAAATTGCAAACTCAATAGTTTGAGTCTAGTAAAGTATGCTGATTTCAATATTAAAAACACTATTTTATTGCATGTTGAGAAACTAATGACAATCAACATTGAGAATCAAAAACTCAAAATTAAAATTTGCCACAAAAAAAATTATCACAATCCAAAAGCATGTTAATGTTTTTAGGGTGACTTCTGAGTCAGACATGTTCTTATCATATTTAGGAATCTGATATTATGTTTCTATACAGATCTGGAGTCAAACTGAATCAGAATCTGGATTGTACAATGTTTCAATTACATATTTAAATCACATGTTGTTATCATATTTAGGAATCTGATATTACTGGATGTTTCCACACTGATCTGGAGTGAAACTGAATTAGAATCTGGATTGTAGCTGTCAGAGGCTTGTGCAGTTTCACCAACAAAAAGCTTCAATTATATATTTAAATTACATGTAACATATTTAGGGATCTGATATAATGTTTCCACACAGATCTGGAGTCAAACTGAATCAGTATCTGGATTGTACAATGCTTCAATTACATATTTAAATCACGTTGTTATCATATTTATTAATCTAATATTACAGTATTTTTCCACACAGATCTGGAGTCAAACTGCATCAGAATCTGGATTGTACAAAGCTTCAATTACATTTTAAATAACGTTCTTATCATATTTACGAAACTGATGATATGTTCCCACACAGATCTGAAGTCAAACTGAATCAGAATCTAGATTGTAGCTGACAGGCATGTGTGGTTTCACCAATACAATGCTTCAATTACATATTTAAATCACATGTTATCATATTTATGAATCTGATATTACTGTATATTTCCACACAGATCTGGAGTCAAACTGCATCAGAATCTGGACTGTACAATGCTTCAATTACATATTTAAATCACATGTTGTTATCATATTTAGGAATCTGATATTATGTTTCCACACAGATCTGGAGTCAAACTGCATCAGAATCTGGACTGTACAATGCTTCAATTACATATTTAAATCACATGTTGTTATCATATTTATGAATCTGATATTATGTTTCCACACAGATTTGAAGTCAAACCGCATCAGAATCTGGATTGTGGCTGACAAGAGGCCTGTGCAGTTTCACCAACAAAAAGCTTTAATAACATATTTAAATCACATGTATCATATTTATGAATCTGATATTATGTTTACACACAGATCTGGAGTCAAACTGAATCAGAATCTGGATTGTAGCTGTCAGAGGCCTGTGTGGTTTCACCAATACAATGCATCAATTACATATTTAAATTGCATGTTGTTATCATATTTAGGAATCTGATATTAATGTATGTTTCCACACAGATCTGGAGTCAAACCGCATCAGAATCTGGATTGTAGTTGACAGAGGCCTGTGTGGTTTCACTAACACAATGCTTCAATTACATATTTAAATCACATGTTGTTATCGTTTTTATGAATCTGATGTTATGTTTCCACACAGATCTGAAGTCAAACCGCATCAGAATCTGGATTGTGGTTGACAAGAGGCCTGTGCGGTTTCACCAACAAAAAGCTTTAATAACATATTTAAATCACATGTATCATATTTATGAATCTGATATTATGTTTACACACAGATCTGGAGTCAAACTGAATCAGAATCTGGATTGTAGCTGTCAGAGGCCTGTGTGGTTTCACCAATACAATGCATCAATTACATATTTAAATTGCATGTTGTTATCATATTTAGGAATCTGATATTACTGTATGTTTCCACACAGATCTGGAGTCAAACCGCATCAGAATCTGGATTGTAGTTGACAGAGGCCTGTGTGGTTTCACTAACACAATGCTTCAATTACATATTTAAATCACGTTGTTATCATTTTTATGAATCTGATGTTATGTTTCCACACAGATCTGAAGTCAAACCGCATCAGAATCTGGATTGTGGCTGACAAGAGGCCTGTGCGGTTTCACCAACAAAAAGCTTTAATTACATATTTAAATCACATGTATCATATTTATGAATCTGATATTATGTTTACACACAGATCTGGAGTCAAACTGAATCAGAATCTGGATTGTAGCTGTCAGAGGCCTGTGTGGTTTCACCAATACAATGCATCAATTACATATTTAAATTGCATGTTGATATCATATTTAGGAATCTGATATTACTGTATGTTTCCACACAGACCTAGAGTCAAACCGCATCCGAATCTGAATTGTAGCTGTCAGAGCCCTGTGTGGTTTCACCAACAAAAAGCTTTAATTACATATTTAAATCACATGTTGTTATCATATTTATGAATCTGATATTATGTTTCCACACAGATCTGGAGTCAAACTGAATCAGAATCTGGATTGTAGCTGACAGAGGCCTGTGCGGTTTCACCAACAAAAAGCTTTAATTACATATTTAAATCACATGTATCATATTTATGAATCTGATATTATGTTTACACACAGATCTGGAGTCAAACTGAATCAGAATCTGGATTGTAGCTGTCAGAGGCCTGTGTGGTTTCACCAATACAATGCATCAATTACATATTTAAATTGCATGTTGTTATCATATTTAGGAATCTGATATTACTGTATGTTTCCACACAGACCTAGAGTCAAACCGCATCCGAATCTGAATTGTAGCTGTCAGAGCCCTGTGTGGTTTCACCAACAAAAAGCTTTAATTACATATTTAAATCACATGTTGTTATCATATTTATGAATCTGATATTATGTTTCCACACAGATCTGGAGTCAAACTGAATCAGAATCTGGATTGTAGCTGACAGAGGCCTGTGCGGTTTCACCAACAAAAAGCTTTAATTACATATTTAAATCACATGTATCATATTTATGAATCTGATATTATGTTTACACACAGATCTGGAGTCAAACTGAATCAGAATCTGGATTGTAGCTGTCAGAGGCCTGTGTGGTTTCACCAATACAATGCATCAATTACATATTTAAATTGCATGTTGTTATCATATATAGGAATCTGATATTACTGTATGTTTCCACACAGACCTGGAGTCAAACCGCATCCGAATCTGAATTGTAGCTGTCAGAGGCCTGTGTGGTTTCACCAACAAAAAGCTTTAATTACATATTTAAATCACATGTTGTTATCATATTTATGAATCTGATATTATGTTTCCACACAGATCTGGAGTCAAACTGAATCAGAATATGGATTGTAGCTGACAGAGGCCTGTGCGGTTTCACCAACAAAAAGCGTCAATTACATATTTAAATCACATGTATCATATTTATGAATCTGATATTATGTTTACACACAGATCTGGAGTCAAACTGAATCAGAATCTGGATTGTAGCTGTCAGAGGCCTGTGTGGTTTCACCAATACAATGCATCAATTACATATTTAAATTGCATGTTGTTATCATATTTAGGAATCTGATATTACTGTATGTTTCCACACAGATCTGGAGTCAAACCGCATCAGAATCTGGATTGTAGTTGACAGAGGCCTGTGTGGTTTCACTAACACAATGCTTCAATTACATATTTAAATCACGTTGTTATCATTTTTATGAATCTGATGTTATGTTTCCACACAGATCTGAAGTCAAACCGCATCAGAATCTGGATTGTGGCTGACAAGAGGCCTGTGCGGTTTCACCAACAAAAAGCTTTAATTACATATTTAAATCACATGTATCATATTTATGAATCTGATATTATGTTTACACACAGATCTGGAGTCAAACTGAATCAGAATCTGGATTGTAGCTGTCAGAGGCCTGTGTGGTTTCACCAATACAATGCATCAATTACATATTTAAATTGCATGTTGATATCATATTTAGGAATCTGATATTACTGTATGTTTCCACACAGACCTAGAGTCAAACCGCATCCGAATCTGAATTGTAGCTGTCAGAGCCCTGTGTGGTTTCACCAACAAAAAGCTTTAATTACATATTTAAATCACATGTTGTTATCATATTTATGAATCTGATATTATGTTTCCACACAGATCTGGAGTCAAACTGAATCAGAATCTGGATTGTAGCTGACAGAGGCCTGTGCGGTTTCACCAACAAAAAGCTTTAATTACATATTTAAATCACATGTATCATATTTATGAATCTGATATTATGTTTACACACAGATCTGGAGTCAAACTGAATCAGAATCTGGATTGTAGCTGTCAGAGGCCTGTGTGGTTTCACCAATACAATGCATCAATTACATATTTAAATTGCATGTTGTTATCATATTTAGGAATCTGATATTACTGTATGTTTCCACACAGACCTAGAGTCAAACCGCATCCGAATCTGAATTGTAGCTGTCAGAGCCCTGTGTGGTTTCACCAACAAAAAGCTTTAATTACATATTTAAATCACATGTTGTTATCATATTTATGAATCTGATATTATGTTTCCACACAGATCTGGAGTCAAACTGAATCAGAATCTGGATTGTAGCTGACAGAGGCCTGTGCGGTTTCACCAACAAAAAGCTTTAATTACATATTTAAATCACATGTATCATATTTATGAATCTGATATTATGTTTACACACAGATCTGGAGTCAAACTGAATCAGAATCTGGATTGTAGCTGTCAGAGGCCTGTGTGGTTTCACCAATACAATGCATCAATTACATATTTAAATTGCATGTTGTTATCATATATAGGAATCTGATATTACTGTATGTTTCCACACAGACCTGGAGTCAAACCGCATCCGAATCTGAATTGTAGCTGTCAGAGGCCTGTGTGGTTTCACCAACAAAAAGCTTTAATTACATATTTAAATCACATGTTGTTATCATATTTATGAATCTGATATTATGTTTCCACACAGATCTGGAGTCAAACTGAATCAGAATATGGATTGTAGCTGACAGAGGCCTGTGCGGTTTCACCAACAAAAAGCGTCAATTACATATCTGAATCACACCTCACTACAGATGCAAAAGCAAGTTGATATTTGGGTTTGACAAGCTCGTTCTGAGACACAAACCAACACCAGATCAGACCGGGAAGCAAATCAACATCAGGAATATTAATAGCAGCAGCAGCAGCCAGTGTTAATAAGACGCTCGTGATTTCGGCTGTTTTTGGTTTTGTTTTCTGACCGAACAGATGCTGCTCTCCATCCACCCGACCTGTCTGTCTGTCTGTGAGAGTGTGTGTGCGTGTGTGTGTGTGTGTCTGTCTCACCCATCGCCTGACGCTCCTCTAGATGTTCATTGCGGATGGAGGCGCTGCGGTCGGTCAGGGTGGAGGTGAATGCGGGCGGACGGAGGCTTTTGTTCGCATCGGAGCGGTCGGATCTCGCGTTCGGGGCGGAGGATGCTTCAGTGCCGCTCGGCCGGTGATGCGGGCGGATCGCGCTCGTCTCGGGCGTCCGTGTGTAAATCCATGCTTGCGCAGAAGAAAGAGAAAACCCCTCTCGACGCGTCGTCGCGTTCACGGCTCGAGTCCCGCTTGATCTCCGTTAACGGGAGCGCTGAGCCCGTGCGCGCTGCTTCGTTCTCGGTCTGTTTTCTGCTGAAATGACGCTCTTCCGCCCAGCAGTGATCGGTGTGTCCGTCGGTACCGGGGGCGCAGAGAGAGACCCGCAGCTCCGCCCTCCGGACCACCGACACAAACACACACCGAGTGCGACAACCAGCGGATCACTTCAGCATCCTCACGAGCTCTTCATCCTCCGCACATTACCGTCCTCACAAGAGTCTTACATAAATGACTCTCGCTTATGAAAACTAGCTGTTTTAACACGTCTGTAATATGATTTTGGTTTATTTTGATTTATTTGGTTCATTTTTATCTTCTCAACAGAAATTAATATAATTCAACCGCGTAATAACCTGCGTTATTTATTGTTGTAAATAACTATTTATAAGTAGTTGTAATTATCTAAAATGTAATGTTTATTAGTTTCTCACGTTTTTTTGGGACAACCCTCAGTTACTGCATGATTTTCTTCCTGTTACCAAATATGTAACGTTCCTTATAATTGTGACGCACAGGAAGTGACATCATTTGAACCTTTTCAGAGATACATATTTTTTAAAATATAAATTTAATAAAAAAAAAAAAATAAAAAAAAATATATATATAAATTGGAAATCTCTTTTTTGAGTGTTACCATTCCAAAAAATTCTATCTATGCATGTTCAACAGAAATTTAGGTATAATTGTGAAATAACAGCCAAAGATGATGTTATATATTTTAAAAATGCATCTGTTAATTTTATGATTAATTTTATTTGGTACATTTCATATTCATAAAGTAAAAGAAATAATTCTAAACCTTGTTTGAAGATCTTTATGGTTCTCCAATGCACTGATAACAAAAAGTGTAAAATGTAAATTTTATTCGCTTAAGAGTTGACGTTATTTGAAAATATGCTGTCTTTTCTTTAAAATTATTATTTGTTTATTCTCTTTTCTTTTATTGAAATCAATAATACTGTATATATAATTATTATTATTATTTTTTTTAATGTATTGTAAACCCAATCCTTTTAGTTTTTATCTTTTTGGATGTCTTGTTACAGTTGTAAATGTTATTTGTGTGTCCTTAATGTATAATAATAAAACACACATTTTTATATAAATTGGGGTGTTGGCAGCATTTCTCAATATCAGCTATTCAACTCTAGATATTGTAACAAATATTATTTTGCAAAAGTTGCACAGAAAATGAACTGATCTAAATGAAATATTTGTCTCTCTGAGGCTGACAGTGAAAAGATTTCTGACAACCTTTCAGTTTTTCTTCGTCAAAGCAAAAATAACATCCGACATCTGATCAGGATATCAAACGAGAACAGAAAGAAACGAGTGTGTGTTATAATTGTTTTTCCATCATTACAGTCTCATGTGTTTTCCAGGAAATTCAAAACAACAAGTCTCGCCTTCTGTAGCGCCACCTCGTGGCCAAACCTGGAACTGGATGTCCTGCAAATGTCGGGCACCTTTAGATTTTTGCACATGGCAACCACATAAGAACTCGTGCATTAGTTCTTCCTCAAATGACTGAAATAATCACTAAATCACCTAATGAATCGCTCGGAGCAATCACAGCTATTAGAGCATTATAGCAGCACAGTCGGATGACGAGATCTGAGACCGACTTCAGGGTCTCTGACGCACACACGCAGAAAAACAAGCCAGAAATAAGAGCCTCTACTGTTTATTATAGGAAAACTCAAAGAACAGAAAACACACACACACACACACGCAGGTTTAACTGCACTCACTGATCTCACAGACGTCAAACTTCACAGAAGCAGGAAGAAGCTCAGAGAAACGAATGTGAACGGTTATAAAACTCAAGGACAACACTGTAATAAAACATAAACTGAACACAATCACTGTCTCCTGTGACACTGCGAGATGCGTTTTCCCTTTGATACAGTCAGTCCAGAGTTCACATACTGCACACACTCGTCACTGCGGGCCCAGCTCTCCGGACAGACCCGGGCCGTCGCTGTGGTCCATTCCCCAGAGCCGGTAGAACTGGCTGAAGTCCACGTAGGGCGGCACGCGTCCGGTCTCGTCGGGCTGGGCCAACTGGCTGCCGCTGCGCCGGAACAGACTGCCGTCCCCGGAGCTGGAGCTGGAGCTCTGCGTGTGTGTGTTGGTCGACTGCAGCGTCGCCGTGGGGCTCTGACTGATGGGAGGAGCACAGACAGACAGAGGGGCGGGGTCAGGGGCGGGGTCAGAGACACAGGTGAGGACGGGGGCGGGGTCAGGACTCTCACTGATGGGCTGTAAGGGGTCTATGGTCAGGGGAATCAGAGGTGCCATTAGACTAAAGTTTAGTGAGGGGCCGTGGAGAGAGATTTATGTGTTATTTACACATAATATAGAGTTATAAACTGGCAAAAACACAATTAAATGACAAAAAATTTAACTAAAATTCAAATGAAAACGGAAAATGTAAAAGTAAAAACTAACTCAAAACATTAATAAAAACTGTAATAGTATCTCACCTGTGTGTGAGAGAGAGAGTGTGTGTGTGAGTGACTGTGTGAGTGACTGTGTGTGAGAGAGTGTGTGTGTGTGAGAGAGAGAGAGTGTGTGTGTGTGTGTGAGAGAGTGTGTGTGTTTGCTTGTGTGAGAGTGTGTGTGTATGTGTGTGTGTTTGCATGTGTGAGTGTGTGTATGTGTGTGAGAGAGAGTGTGTGTGTGTGTGTGTGACTGTGTGAGTTTGTGTATGAGAGAGAGTGTGTGTGTGTGTGTGTGTGAGAGAGTGTGTGAGAGAGTGTGTGTGTGTGTGTGAGTTTGTGTGTCGGTGTGTGAGAGAGTAAGTGTGTGTGTGTGTGTGTGTGAGTGACTGTGTGTGTGTGTGAGAGAGAGTGTGTGTGTGTGTGAGAGAGTGAGTGTGTGTGAGAGAGAGAGTATGTGTGTGTGAGTGTGTTTGCATGTGTGAGAGTTTGTGTGTGTGTCAGTGTCTATGAGAGAGAGAGTGAGTGAGTGTGTGTGTGTTCGCATGTGTGAGTGTGTGTGTGTGAGAGAGTGAATGAGCGTGTGTGAGAGTGTGTGTGTGAGAGAGAGAGTGAGTGAGTGTGTGTGTTTGCATGTGTGAGTGTGTGTGTGTGAGAGAGAGAGTGAGTGAGTGTGTGTGAGAGTGTGTGAGTGAGTGTGTGTGTGAGAGAGAGTGTGTGTGTGTGTGTGTGCATGTGTGAGAGTGTGTGTGACTGTGTGTGTGAGTGTGTGTGTGTGAGAGAGAGAGTGTGTGTGTGTTTGCATGTGTGTGAGAGAGTGTTTGCATGTGTGTGAGAGAGTGTGTGTGTGTGTGTGAGTTTGTGTGTGTGTGTGTGAGAGTGTGTGTGAGAGAGAGTTTGTGTGAGTGTGTGTGAGAGTGTGTGTGTGTGTGAGTGTGTGTGTTTGTGTGTGAGAGAGAGAGTGTGTGTGAGCGAGTGTGTGTGAGCGAGTGTGTGTGAGCGAGTGTGTGTGAGCGAGTGAGTGAGTGAGTGAGTGAGTGAGTGTTTGTGTGTGTGTGTTACCCGGTGGTGGGTGTGTCTCCCTCCAGTGTGGATGCGGTGTTGGAGCCGTTGGTCAGTGTTCCCTGAGCCGGCATGACCAGAGACAGAGTGACGCTGGTCTTACTGGTGCTCTGATGGTTTGAGTACGGCACAGACACCGGATAGATCCGGCCTCCTGCAAACACACATACTCATTACTCTGCGTTCAGAGTGTGTGTGATGATGCAACACTGATAAACACACACTGTCACACACAATCTGTATTAATGCAGCTAGTTGTAAAGACTACAAAATGACTTAACTATTTATATTTTGTTTTATTTCAGCTTTATTTCAATGAACAGAAATGATTTAACAGTTTTAGTTAATGATGATAACCCTGCTATGATGTGAAACAGCTGTGTGTGTGTGTGTGTGTGTGTCTTTCACCTTGTGTGGGAGTGAGTGATCCGTCCACCAGCGGGTAGTTAATGACTCTGATCAGCAGCGTCATGTCTTCATGTCTCGCGCAGTGCGGCGCCCTCTGTCTGCCGCTGACATACGCGTCATGATGAAGACGTTTGACGCGCTCCACCACCGACTGCGCCGCCCCCTCCAGAGTGCCCTGCTGAGCCAACTCCGCTGCTACCATGGCAACAATCTCCTGAAAAATGGGAACATGGGAAATGTAGTCCAGGATATCAAAACATCTCTTCTCTGATGACGAGGGCGGGGCAACCTGTCACTCACATGAAATCCACCAATAGCAAACCACAACCATCCAAACAATTCCCCACAGACAAAATCAAGCCCCGCCCTACATTTGTTCTTGTTCCTGAAGCGTTTCACTCGATATACGGCACAATAGAGAAGAAAAAAAACAGTGTAATTCATCCCTTTCATACATTTACATTCAAAATAATGAACTGCACTAATGCAATGCAACAGATCAATCAATGTCATTTTGCTCTTTAATTGTCAGATTAATCACCTGGTTGACCTGCTCGGGTCCGTGGGCCGATTCCAGGGCTTTTATAAGCCCCTCGGACATCAGCAACAGGAAGCCAGTTACGCCCTCCAGTGATTGGCCGCCGTGGATCTCAGGCTCGGAGATGATTGGCTTATGCTTTGCTGCACTGAATACACACACAATAGCAAGACAGGACTATTTTGTTGTTGTTTTAATAAAAAAACATGAACATAATTTGGAATTGTGGGCATTAATATTAGGAATTTTTGCTGTTTTAGCTTCTTGTTTTACCAGTTTTCATAATGTACGAAATGCATGTGTGTTAATGCACATGATAAATATGAGTAAAAATAAATATGAGATAAGCAAGAGTTGATGTTCTCTTGATTTGTGCGATAATTCTGATAAATTCTTGTACGTTATGTGTGCACGAACAGTAAGTGCTGCTTTCTGAATTCTACATCAAGCACTAGGCATGCAGACGCTTCTACAAACATTTGTGAAAGAATGGGTCGCTCTCAGGAGCTCAGTGAACTCAAGCGTGGTACCGTGATAGGTTGCCACCTGTGCAATAAGTCCATTCCTGACATTTCATCACTACTAAATATTCCACGCTCAACTGTTAGTGGGATTATAACAAAGTGGAAGCAATTGGGAACAACAGCAACTCAGCCACGAAGTGATAGGCCACGTAAAATCACAGAGCGGGGTCAGCGCATGCTGAGGGTCACAGTGAGCAAAAGTCACCAACTTTCTGCAGAGTCAACAGCTACAGACCTCCAAACTTCTGTGGCCTTCAGATGAGCTCAAGAACAGTGTGTAGAGAGCTTCATGGAATGGGTTTCCATGGCCGAGCAGCTCATGCAAGCCTTACATCACCAAGTGCAATGCAAAGCGTGGGATGCAGTGGGGTAAAGCACGCCGCCACTGGACTCTAGAGCAGTGGAGACGTGTTCTCTGGAGTGACCAATCACGCTTCTCTGTCTGGCAATCCCATGGACGAGTCTGGGTTTGGCGGTTGCCAGGAGAACGGGACTTGCCTGACTGCATTGTGCCAAGTGTAAAGTTTGGTGGAGGGGGGATTATGGTGTGGGGTTGTTTTTCAGGGGTTGGTCTTGGCCCCTTAGTTCCAGTGAAAGGAACTCTTAATGCATCAGCATACCAAGACATTTTGGACAATTTCATGCTCCCAACTTTGTGGGAACAGTTTGGGGACGGCCCCTTCCTGTCCCAACATGACTGCGCACCAGTGCACAAAGCAAGGTCCATAAATACATGGATGAGTGAGTTTGGTGTGGAGGAACTTGACTGGCCTGCACAGAGTCCTGACCTCAACCCGATAGAACACCTTTGGGATGAATTCCCATAAACACACTCCTAAACCTTGTGGAAAGTCTTCCCAGAAGAGTTGAAGCTGTTAGAGCTGCAAAGGGTGGGCCAACTCCATATTAAACCCTACGGATTAAGAATGGGATGTCATTAAAGTTCATGTGCATATAAAGGCAGGCGTCCCAAAACTTTGCCAATATAGTGTATGACAGAAATGAGCACTAGTCCAGGAGTGTATCTGCTGTCGGATGACGGACAGGTGAAACCAGCTGAACAGAGTTTACACTCTTTGAATACAGCGCGCATAAACACACCTGAGCACATCGATGTCTGTGTAGTTGAATTTGACTTTATAGTCTCCGATCCGCCGAGTGCTGCTCTGAC
>CM077180.1:41507745-41546718 GCA_039654105.1 Coreius guichenoti
CAGTCACACATCTGACCCTTCCATCAGTCATACATCTGACCATCATCAGTCACACATCTGACCATCATCAGTCACACATCTGACCATCATCAGTCATACATCTGACCCATCCATCAATCACACATCTGACCATCATCAGTCACACATCTGACCCATCCATCAATCACACATCTGACCATCATCAGTCACACATCTGACCCATCCATTAATCACACATCTGACCATCATCAGTCACACATCTGACCCGTCCATCAATCACACATCTGACCCGTCCATCAGTCACACATCTGACCATCATCAGTCACACATCTGACCCATCCATGTCACACATCTGACCCGTCCATCAGTCACACATCTGACCATCATCAGTCACACATCTGACCATCATCAGTCACACATCTGACCCGTCCATCAGTCACACATCTGACCCGTCCATCAGTCACAAATCTGACCACCATCAGTCACACATCTGACCATCAGTCACACATCTGACCATCATCAGTCACAAATCTGACCCGTCCATCAGTCAAACATCTGACCATCATCAGTCACACATCTGACTCGTCCACCAGTCACACATCTGACCATCATCAGTCACACATCTGACTCGTCCACCAGTCACACATCTGACCCGTCCATCAGTCACACATCTGACCATCATCAGTCACACATCTGACCCATCCATCAGTCACACGTCTGACCCTACCATCAGTCACACGTCTGACCCTTCCATCAGTCACACGTCTGACAATCATCAGTCACACATCTGACCCTTCCATCAGTCACACATCTGACCCTTCCATCAGTCACACATCTGACAATCATCAGTCACACATCTGACCATCATCAGTCACACATCTGACCAGTCCATCAGTCACACGTCTGACCCTACCATCAGTCACACGTCTGACCATCATCAGTCACACGTCTGATCATCATCAGTCACACATCTGACCTGTCCATCAGTCACACATCTGACTCGTCCACCAGTCACACATCTGACCATCATCAGTCACACATCTGACCATCATCAGTCACACATCTGACCCGTCCATCAGTCACACGTCTGACCCTACCATCAGTCACACATCTGACCCTTCCATCAGTCACACATCTGACCATCATCAGTCACACATCTGACCCGTCCATCAGTCACACATCTGACCATCATCAGTCACACATCTGACCCGTCCATCAATCACACATCTGACCATCATCAGTCACACATCTGACCCGTCCATCAGTCACACGTCTGACCCTACCATCAGTCACACATCTGACCATCATCAGTCACACATCTGACCCGTCCATCAGTCACACATCTGATCCGTCCATCAGTCACACATCTGACCATCATCAGTCACACATCTGACCCGTCCATCAGTCACACATCTGACCCGTCCATCAGTCACACATCTGACCATCATCAGTCACACATCTGACCCATCCATCAGTCACACATCTGACCATCATCAGTCACACATCTGACCATCATCAGTCACACATCTGACCATCATCAGTCACACATCTGACCCGTCCATCAGTCACACATCTGACCATCATCAGTCACACATCTGACCCTACCATCAGTCACACATCTGACCCTACCATCAGTCACACACCTGACCATCATCAGTCACACATCTGACCCATCCATCAGTCACACATCTGACCCGTCCATCAGTCACACATCTGACCATCATCAGTCACACATCTGACCCGTCCATCAGTCACACATCTGACCATCATCAGTCACACATCTGACCCGTCCATCAGTCACACATCTGACCCGTCCATCAGTCACAAATCTGACCATCATCAGTCACACATCTGACCCGTCCATAAGTCACACGTCTGACCCGTCCATCAGTCACACGTCTGACCCCTCCATCAGTCACACGTCTGACCCTTCCATCAGTCACACGTCTGACCCTTCCATCAGTCACACATCTGACCCGTCCATCAGTCACACATCTGACCATCATCAGTCACACATCTGAACATCATCAGTCACACATCTGACCCATCCATCAATCACACATCTGACCCGTCCATCAGTCACACATCTGACCCGTCCATCAGTCACACATCTGACCCGTCCATCAGTCACACATCTGACAATCATCAGTCACACATCTGACCATCATCAGTCACACATCTGACCGGTCCATCAGTCACACATCTGACCATCATCAGTCACACCCGTCCATCAGTCACACATCTGACCCGTCCATCAGTCACACATCTGACCATCATCAGTCACACATCTGACCATCATCAGTCACACATCTGACAATCATCAGTCACACATCTGACCATCATCAGTCACACATCTGACCCGTCCATCAGTCACACATCTGACCCGTCCATCAGTCACACATCTGACCATCATCAGTCACACCCGTCCATCAGTCACACATCTGACCCGTCCATCAGTCACACATCTGACCATCATCAGTCACACATCTGACCGGTCCATCAGTCACACATCTGACCATCATCAGTCACACATCTGACCCATCCATCAGTCACACATCTGACCCATCCATCAGTCACATATCTGACCCCTCCATCAGTCACACATCTGACTATCATCAGTCACACATCTGACCATCATCAGTCACACATCTGACCCGTCCATCAGTCACACATCTGACCATCATCAGTCACACATCTGACCATCATCAGTCACACATCTGACCCGTCCATCAGTCACACATCTGACCATCATCAGTCACACATCTGACCGGTCCATCAGTCACACCCGTCCATCAGTCACACATCTGACCATCATCAGTCACACCTGTCCATCAGTCACACATCTGACCATCATCAGTCACACCCGTCCATCAGTCACACATCTGACCCTTCCATCAGTCACACATCTGACCATCAGTCACACATCTGACCCTTCCATCAGTCACACATCTGACCATCATCAGCCACACATCTGACCCGTCCATCAGTCACACATCTGACCATCATCAGTCACACATCTGACCCGTCCATCAGTCACACATCTGACCATCATCAGTCACACATCTGACCCTTTCATCAGTCACACATCTGACCATCATCAGTCACACATCTGACCCATCCATCAATCACACATCTGACCCGTCCATCAGTCACACATCTGACCCGTCCATCAGTCACACATCTGACCATCATCAGTCACACATCTGACCCGTCCATCAGTCACACATCTGACCATCATCAGTCACACATCTGACCATCATCAGTCACACATCTGACCGGTCCATCAGTCACACATCTGACCCGTCCATCAGTCACACATCTGACCATCATCAGTCACACCCGTCCATCAGTCACACATCTGACCATCATCAGTCACACCCGTCCATCAGTCACACATCTGACCCTTCCATCAGTCACACATCTGACCATCAGTCACACATCTGACCCTTCCATCAGTCACAAATCTGACCATCATCAGTCACACATCTGACCATCATCAGCCACACATCTGACCCGTCCATCAGTCACACATCTGACCATCATCAGTCACACATCTGACCATCATCAGTCACACATCTGACCCGTCCATCAGTCACACATCTGACCATCATCAGCTACACATCTGACCCGTCCATCAGTCACACATCTGACCCGTCCATCAGTCACACATCTGACCCGTCCATCAGTCACACATCTGACCATCATCAGTCACACCCGTCCATCAGTCACACATCTGACCATCATCAGTCACACCCGTCCAGTCACACATCTGACCATCATCAGTCACACATCTGACCCGTCCATCAGTCACACATCTGACCATCATCAGTCACACATCTGACCGGTCCATCAGTCACACCCGTCCATCAGTCACACATCTGACCATCATCAGTCACACCTGTCCATCAGTCACACATCTGACCATCATCAGTCACACCCGTCCATCAGTCACACATCTGACCCTTCCATCAGTCACACATCTGACCATCAGTCACACATCTGACCCTTCCATCAGTCACACATCTGACCATCATCAGCCACACATCTGACCCGTCCATCAGTCACACATCTGACCATCATCAGTCACACATCTGACCCGTCCATCAGTCACACATCTGACCATCATCAGTCACACATCTGACCCTTTCATCAGTCACACATCTGACCATCATCAGTCACACATCTGACCCGTCCATCAATCACACATCTGACCCGTCCATCAGTCACACATCTGACCCGTCCATCAGTCACACATCTGACCATCATCAGTCACACATCTGACCCGTCCATCAGTCACACATCTGACCATCATCAGTCACACATCTGACCATCATCAGTCACACATCTGACCGGTCCATCAGTCACACATCTGACCCGTCCATCAGTCACACATCTGACCATCATCAGTCACACCCGTCCATCAGTCACACATCTGACCATCATCAGTCACACCCGTCCATCAGTCACACATCTGACCCTTCCATCAGTCACACATCTGACCATCAGTCACACATCTGACCCTTCCATCAGTCACAAATCTGACCATCATCAGTCACACATCTGACCATCATCAGCCACACATCTGACCCGTCCATCAGTCACACATCTGACCATCATCAGTCACACATCTGACCATCATCAGTCACACATCTGACCCGTCCATCAGTCACACATCTGACCATCATCAGCTACACATCTGACCCGTCCATCAGTCACACATCTGACCCGTCCATCAGTCACACATCTGACCCGTCCATCAGTCACACATCTGACCCGTCCATCAGTCACACATCTGACCCATCCATCAGTCACACATCTGACCATCATCAGTCACACCCGTCCATCAGTCACACATCTGACCATCATCAGTCACACCCGTCCAGTCACACATCTGACCATCACCAGTCACACATCTGACCATCATCAGTCACACATCTGACCCTTCCATCAGTCACACATCTGACCATCATCAGTCACACATCTGACCCGTCCATCAGTCACACATCTGACCATCATCAGTCACACATCTGACCCGTCCATCAGTCACACATCTGACCATCATCAGTCACACATCTGACCCGTCCATCAGTCACACATCTGACCATCATCAGTCACACATCTGACCCGTCCATCACCAGATCCAACACTAGATCATGCTCTTCCTCAGCAGATATCAATAGTAAATTATGCATAATTACAAGAATCTAGCCATAAGTACATGTTATTTAATACTACTCAGCACCTGTTTGTGTAATTATGCTTAACAATGACACCTTTTAATAGTATCTATACATCTAAATATAATATCTAAACATTCTTAAATCAAGATACATCTACAAACCCGATTCCAAAAAAGTTGGGACACTGTACAAATTGTGAATAAAAAAGGAATGCAATAATTTACAAATCTCATAAACTTATATTTTATTCACAATAGAATATAGATAACATCAAATGTTGAAAGTGAGACATTTTGAAATGTCATGCCAAATATTGGCTCATTTTGGATTTCATGAGAGCTACACATTCCAAAAAAGTTGGGACAGGTAGCAATAAGAGGCCGGAAAAGTTAAATGTACATATAAGGAACAGCTGGAGGACCAATTTGCAACTTATTAGGTCAATTGGCAACATGATTGGGTATAAAAAGAGCCTCTCAGAGTGGCAGTGTCTCTCAGAAGTCAAGATGGGCAGAGGATCACCAATTCCCCCAATGCTGCGGCGAAAAATAGTGGAGCAATATCAGAAAGGAGTTTCTCAGAGAAAGATTGCAAAGAGTTTGAAGTTATCATCATCTACAGTGCATAATATCATCCAAAGATGCAGAGAATCTGGAACAATCTGTGCGTAAGGGTCAAGGCCGGAAAACCATACTGGATGCCCGTGATCTTCGGGCCCTTAGACGGCACTGCATCACATACAGGAATGCTACTGTAATGGAAATCACAACATGGGCTCAGGAATACTTCCAGAAAACATTGTCGGTGAACACAATCCACCGTGCCATTCGCCGTTGCCGGCTAAAACTCTATAGGTCAAAAAAGAAGCCATATCTAAACATGATCCAGAAGCGCAGGCGTTTTCTCTGGGCCAAGGCTCATTTAAAATGGACTGTGGCAAAGTGGAAAACTGTTCTGTGGTCAGACGAATCAAAATTTGAAGTTCTTTTTGGAAAACTGGGACGCCATGTCATCCGGACTAAAGAGGACAAGGACAACCCAAGTTGTTATCAGCGCTCAGCTCAGAAGCCTGCATCTCTGATGGTATGGGGTTGCATGAGTGCGTGTGGCATGGGCAGCTTACACATCTGGAAAGGCACCATCAATGCTGAAAGGTATATCCAAGTTCTAGAACAACATATGCTCCCATCCAGACGTCGTCTCTTTCAGGGAAGACCTTGCATTTTCCAACATGACAATGCCAGACCACATACTGCATCAATTACAACATCATGGCTGCGTAGAAGAAGGATCCGGGTACTGAAATGGCCAGCCTGCAGTCCAGATCTTTCACCCATAGAAAACATTTGGCGCATCATAAAGAGGAAGATGCGACAAAGAAGACCTAAGACAGTTGAGCAACTAGAAGCCTGTATTAGACAAGAATGGGACAACATTCCTATTCCTAAACTTGAGCAACTTGTCTCCTCAGTCCCCAGACGTTTGCAGACTGTTATAAAAAGAAGAGGGGATGCCACACAGTGGTAAACATGGCCTTGTCCCAACTTTTTTGAGATGTGTTGATGCCATGAAATTTAAAATCAACTTATTTTCCCCTTAAAATGATACATTTTCTCAGTTTAAACATTTGATATGTCATCTATGTTGTATTCTGAATAAAATATTGAAATTTGAAACTTCCACATCATTGCATTCT
The DNA here is from genome assembly GCA_039654105.1 of Coreius guichenoti. NCBI lineage: Eukaryota > Metazoa > Chordata > Actinopteri > Cypriniformes > Gobionidae > Coreius > Coreius guichenoti. Next base: position 41,514,601 of record CM077180.1, read on the forward strand.
GTTTTTATTCACAATTTGTACAGTGTCCCAACTTTTTTGGAATCGGGTTTGTACTTGGAAATCTTGTTTTCTGAAAATCTAAAAAATTATGTCAGTTTATGAATAAAACTAGACTTTCATCTCATAAATGACAGTATGTCATAATTTCAACTTTTATGTCAATTTTAATTTCGGCTTTTTTCCATTTATAAATATAACAGTGAACATTTAATTTTTTATGTAAAAATTTCAAATTTTTGTCATAATTTCAACATTTCATCTCATAACTTAGTATGTCACAATGTCGATTTTTTTTGGTCTCATAAACATGATTATGTCATAATTTTACCTTTTTATGTCAATTTCAACTGTCATAACTTCGACTTGTCATCTCAAACAACTGCCATAATTTCACATTTTTATTTCAAAATTTTGACGTCAATTTCAACTGTCCTAATTTATAATTTTGATGTCATAATTTCAACTTTATCTCATAAATATAGTCATAATGTCGACTTTTGTCAATTTCAACTGACATCATTGTGACTTTTTGTAATAATTTAGGTTTTTTTCATCTCATAAATATGACTTAGTATGTCATAATTTGACTTTTTACGTTAATTTCGACTTTTCATCTCAAACAACTGTCATAATTTCAAGTTTTTATTTCATAATTTTGACTTGTCAATTTCAACTGTCCTAATTTAGAATTTTGATGTCATAATTTCACATTTTTGTCATAATTTCGACTTTTCATCTCAAACGACTCATAATTTCGATTTTGTCATCATTTAAATTTTTCATCTCAAACAACTGTCATAATTTCAAGTTTTTATTCCATAATTTTGACTTGTCAATTTCAACCGTCATAATTTTGACTTTTCATTTCAAACAACTGTCATAATTTTGAATTTGAATGTCATAATTTCACATTTTTGTCAATTTCAACTTCATCTCATAAATATAACTTGTCATAAATTCGACTATTGTCAATTTCAACTGACATAATTTTGACTAATAATTTAGATTTTTTCATCTCATAAATATGACATAGTATGTCATAATTTGACTTTTACGTTAATTTCAACTGTCATAATTTCGACTATCATCTCAAATGACTCATGATTTCAAGTTTTTATTTTATAATTTTGACGTTTTGTCAATTTCAACTGTCATTTTGACATTTGATGTCATAATTTCAACTTCATCTCATAAATATGACTTAGTATTTCATAATTTGGATTTTTCATCTCAAACAACTGTCATAATTTTGAATTTTTTTTCAATTTCAACTTCATCTCATAAATATAACGTCATAATGTCACACAATTTTGACTTTTTTCATTTATAAATATAATTTAGTTATAAATTAACTTTTTATGTCAATTTCAACTGTAAAAATTGCACATTTTTGTCATAATTTTGACTTTTCATTTCAAACAACTGTCATTTTGAATTGTCCTAATTTTGAATTTTTGTCATAATTTCATCTCATAAATATAACTTGTCATAATGTCGACATTTATGTCAATTTCAACTGACATAATTTCGATTTTTAATCTCATAAATGTCATAATTTAAATTTTTTATGTCAATTTCTACTTTTGATCTCAAATGACTACTTGGTATGTCATAGTTTTCTGAAAATGTATAAAAATGAAGTGAGTTTATGAATAAAACTAGAAAAACATATGCCAGTGGGGTCAGAAAAATAAACTCAATTCAAAGGGAAAACAAGATTATTGTTCTGACTCCACTGACAGATATTAGTTGTTTTAAGCATAAACTCACTTCACTTTTCAGTAATCAAGACTTATAAATCTTCAGTCATTTGCTTCTCCAGTAAATGTATCTTGATTTACAAATGTTTAGATATTTGTGCTGGAAAACAAGACAGAAACGCTTTCATTCATGAGGCTTTCAGACTTTCAGGCAAGATTTTATCATGTCTCGACTAGCTTTGCGTTTCGTTTGTAAACATTGATGTGGGTTCAGCGAGTGTCAGTTATTGTGTTAGTGTGTGTAATAAAGCAATACTTCAGTGAACAGAGACAGAAAGTAAACATCGTAATTAACGTAAAGACAGAGATGTACTGCAGTAACTGTCGCAGTTCAACACACTGAATACACACTAAAACCCGAGATTAATTCACTCATGACCCTTTTAATAATGTGTGTAGTAAATGTATAGACGATCCAGCAGTAAACGAGTAATAATGAGTGTGGATGATTAGAGAAAAGGACTTCCTTACGCTTTGCATCAGACTCCTGCGCTGCGCCGCCATGTTGAGCGGAAGTGTGCGACGGCAGATCTACAGCTCATCTGCGCGCATGCGCGACTCAGCGTCACACCAGCGCCATGACTTTGAGATCAGTCCGGTTCAGCTGGAAGATCATTTCCGCCACATTAGAAAAATAAATCATGCTAGGGAAATCATAATTATGAGTCGAAATTATCACATAACAAATTTAAATGATCACATACTAAGTCATATTTTTTTTCTTTTTGACATAGTTCTAATATAAAAACTCAAAGGAATGCCAAAAAGTCATAATTATGACACACTAAGTCATAATTATTCAATTCAAAATTAGGCGATAATGTCAAAATTATGACTTTCTGTCATAATTTTGACATCTTGTGTCATAACTTCAACTTTTTTATTTCATAATTCTGACTTTTTAAGTCATAATTTTTAACTTTTTGTCATAGTTCTAATATAAAAACTCAATGGAATGCCAAAAAGTCATAATTATTCAATTAAAAATTCGTAATTAGGCGATAATGTCAAAATTATGACTTTCTATGACTATTATTATGGCTTTTAAGTCATAATTTCAACCTTTCATCTCATAATTATGATTTAGTATGTTATAATCTTCTCATAAATATGACGTGCTGAATTCAGAACTGCACAGCCTACTATGAAGATATGACAAAGTAATAGTAGTATGGTTTGGAACTCAGCATTAGTGTCATATTTTTGACTTTTTATGTCATAATTATGACCTTTTTATCCCATAATTCATAACTGCAATAATTATGTGGCAGAAATTGTCTTCCATAAATCCACAGAAAAGTGGCAAATTATTCAGTTTGATTTCACGGGCCATTTTAATGCCATAAACATAAATCGTTTTATTATTATTCATGAACATTTATTTAGATGTACGGTGTAGATTTACATACAGCAGATATTAGCATAAACAGTGTTGCCGAGTTTTCCCGCCGTTTGCCGCGGGTTCACAAATGCAGTGACGTCATGTTGAAATGCTTGAACATCCAATCAGAACAGGCTTCACACAGACAGGGATTGTGTTGGTTCTTCACCTCACCTGTTATTCACAGCGCTCTTTCAGCATCACCACACGCTTGGTTCAGACATTTGTTGGAGCCGTTTATTGTCACTGCGCTTGAGGTTGTACACACACACTCGAAAAATATCTTAATATATAATGACAACAACAGTCGACATGATGTCAAAACGGACTCAATTTACTTCCTTAATCCATGTCTACAATAAATGATTCATCAGTGATATTCTAGATTCGAAGAAAAGTTTTTCCTCATGATTTCATCAAAATGCATTTACTTGCTCCACTGAAACAACTTTCCGTTTCACGGACGTCGCTCTGAACTAACACATTATGGAGGTAAAATGAGTTCTGAATGGCATTTCATGTGGACTTTAGAGATGAGCTCATCTGGAGCTCAAGGCAAACCGGTAAACCCCTGCTCCCAGTCACCGACACACGATCACGGCCTGTGGAATATCCTGGAAAACACTGACGGATAAACTGACAAGCGTCTGGGACAGTGTCTGAAAAACATTAACCTATAGCGCACATTAATGCTGACCTGAGGTTCCAGGAGGAAAATATGGAAGCCCATCTCCACCACATAAGAAGAAAATCATGCTTTGGTAACTCAGAATTATGACATACTAAGCCACAATTATGATGAAAAAGTCGAAATTATGACATAAAAAGTCAATTATGAGACAAAAAGTCAAAATAATGAGATTTAAAAAAAATAAATTATGAGATAAAAAGTTGGAATTATGGCTTTTAATGTCATAATTATGACTTATTTAATATGTCATAATTTCAACTGTTTATCATAATTATAACTTAGTAGGGTATGCCATAATTTTGACTTTTCATCTCATAAATGACTTAGTATGTCATAATTTTGGCATTTATGTCCATTTCAACTGACATAATTTCACTTTTTTTCGTAATTTCGACTTTTTATTCTTAAATTCAATTGTAAAAATTTCAAATTTTTGTCATAATTTTAACTTTTCATGTCATAAATGACTCATAATTTCAAGTGTTTAATTCATAATTTAATTCGATTTGAATTAATTTTCATAATTTTAATTCATAATTGACGTTTTGTCAATTTCAACTGTCATAATTTTGAATTTGATGTCATAATTTAACATTTTTATCATAATTTCGACTTTTTCAACACATAATTTTGACTTTTTTCATAATTTCAATTTTTCATCTCATAAACATGTTTTAGTATGTCATAATTTTGACATTTGTCAATTTCAACTTATGATTTAAAATTTTTGTCATAATTTTTACTTCATCTCATAATTTCAAAGTTTTTATTTCATAATTTCGATTTTTCATCTCATAAATGTCTTAGTATGTCATAATTCAAGATTTATGTCAATTTCAACTGTTATAATTTAAAATTTTTGCCATAATTTCGATTTTTCATCTTAAAAATGAGTATGTCATAATTTCGACTTTTTATGTTATAATCATAATTTATAAAAGCATGATGTTTCCCCTATGTGGCGGGAATGTAAAGCCCATCTGACAGACGCTGCGTTCGCTCGAGGTCACCAATAAAGAGTTATTTTTAAGAGTGTGAGTCATCAACGCTCACCTGAGGATTAACTCCATCTACACAAATGACCTCATTTTCAATATAAATCATGCGTTGTGATTGCTACTGTAATCAATGCATTTGTGTAACATTTTATTCTGCCGCTCATTGGTCAGTCAGTCACGGGTCAGTACTCCTGCCGCTGGTACCCCGCTGACCCGTCAAACCCGCCGCCGGTTCCTCCGGGACTCTCCAGACCGTCTGCGGCGCTGTAGGAGCTGTAGGGCACGGCGGCCGCGTCCAGGCTGGGGTCAGCGTAGTCCTGCGAGAACAGAGCCGAATCCGCGCCCAGCTTATACCTCTGAAACGCCAGGACGGCCTGACCCGCCTGGATGAAGGGTGTTTTAACATGGGAACGATGGATTTGGGTTCCATTCAACGTTAAAAAAAAAACAATTTGGGGAAGGATGATGAAGTGAAGGATGGAAATAAAATATGATATGAGGAAAAGAGAGAAAGATAAGATTTAGTTTGATTAGTTAGAAAATGAAGCTTGAGTTAGAGCCCGTTCACACCAAGGACAATAACTATAAAGATATACCGTAAATTTAAAAGCCGTTCTAAATTTAAAGAATAGAGATGTCCACACGGCACAACTATAACGATAACGGCACAGAGAAACGATATCGCCAGCCAATCACAATCCATCCTGCATTAAAGAGCTTGAGCATTTAAAGAGACAGACGACAAAACTGCTTATAATAAACACAACGATACTGTATGTTATATAATACATCATTATAGTTAGCATTCTCTGTGTGAACAGGTCTTTACAGTAACGACAGAACAGACACATGATGAGCAGTCAATAAACATCAGCACAAATCAAGTCTCTCCAAATCATCTTAATTGATTATCCTGTTTGACTTGGAAATATCCAACATTCTGGAAATAAAATGGGATGTTATTCATATCGGCCAAAGACTAATATTTTCACGTTGCTCAGCAGTGTTGTTGTGCAAGTTCTGACTGCTAAAACATGCTGAATCTTGAACCAGAGCAACCGAAAAGATCTCGGCTGCACTGAACACATTAATTCAGAGTAAAGACTCTTTAATGAGTTTCTGAGACGGATTCATTCTTCAGGACGACAGCTGAGGCTCGAGTCTCACAGGGAACATGTTTATTGGTGTGTGTAAAGAGCTCCTCATACTCCTCTTGAAAACACACACGCTTAAGTCTCTCCAAAGAGAACAGCGTAAGGCCTCCCTGAAACACACGTGAACACGCCTGAAATAACCAACACGGCTCGGGGACAAAGTTCTTGAGTTTAATCAAAGCAGGTACAGACCCAGGTGAAGATGGAGAAGAAGGAGAAGGCGATGGCCGCGCGCGCCGCGTCTCCTCCCGCTCGCAGAGGGTTGTCCTCCGGTTTTGCCACCTGCCACTGATTGGCCAAGAAGCAAAAGCCCACGAACCACATGAAGGACCAGAACGCTGGAACACAGAGACATCGAGACACAGAAACTATAAGGTCATTTTTATTAATATAGCACCTTAAAACAACATGAATGCTGACCAAGTTGGAAAAAGCTGGCTCTAACAACAGAATTAATTTGCTTGCTGAATTTTAACTCCGGATCGAAAATGACATCCAAGTTTATTACATGAGTGCAGAAATTAGGCTGCAATGGTCCAAAATTAGAGCTAAAACTGTCAAAAAAAAAACTAGGGGGCGACTTCAGTCTGAAGAAAATGTTCACCCATCGAACCTTTGATGTCATTCACACAAGCTTACAAGGCAAGAGTGATACTCGAGAGGGAGCGTATATAAAGATGTGATACTCGAGAGGGAGTGTATATAAAGATGTGATGATCGAGAGGGAGCGTATATAAAGATGAGATACTCGAGAGGGAGCGTATATAAAGATGTGATGATCGAGAGGGAGCGTATATAAAGATGTGATACTTGAGAGGGAGCGTATATAAAGATGTGATACTTGAGAGGGAGCGTATATAAAGATGTGATACTCGAGAGGGAGCGTATATAAAGATGTGATACTCGAGAGGGAGCGTATATAAAGATGTGATGATCGAGAGGGAGCGTATATAAAGATGTGATACTCGAGAGGGAGCGTATATAAAGATGTGATACTCGAGAGGGAGCGTATATAAAGATGTGATACTTGAGAGGGAGCGTATATAAAGATGAGATACTCGAGAGGGAGCGTATATAAAGATGTGATGATCGAGAGGGAGCGTATATAAAGATGTGATACTCGAGAGGGAGCGTATATAAAGATGAGATACTCGAGAGGGAGCGTATATAAAGATGTGATACTCGAGAGGGAGCGTATATAAAGATGAGATACTCGAGAGGGAGCGTATATAAAGATGTGATACTCGAGAGGGAGCGTATATAAAGACGTGATACTCGAGAGAGAGCGTATATAAAGATGTGATGATCGAGAGGGAGCGTATATAAAGACGAGATACTCGAGAGGGAGCGTATATAAAGACGTGATGATCGAGAGGGAGCGTATATAAAGATGTGATACTCGAGAGGGAGCGTATATAAAGATGTGATACTCGAGAGGGAGCGTATATAAAGATGTGATACTCGAGAGGGAGCGTATATAAAGATGAGATACTCGAGAGGGAGCGTATATAAAGATGAGATACTCGAGAGGGAGCGTATATAAAGATGAGATACTCGAGAGGGAGCGTATATAAAGATGAGATACTCGAGAGGGAGCGTATATAAAGATGAGATACTCGAGAGGGAGCGTATATAAAGATGTGATGATCGAGAGGGAGCGTATATAAAGATGTGATACTCGAGAGGGAGCGTATATAAAGATGTGATACTCGAGAGGGAGCGTATATAAAGATGTGATGATCGAGAGGGAGCGTATATAAAGATGTGATACTCGAGAGGGAGCGTATATAAAGATGTGATACTCGAGAGGGAGCGTATATAAAGATGTGATACTCGAGAGGGAGCGTATATAAAGATGTGATGATCGAGAGGGAGCGTATATAAAGATGTGATGATCGAGAGGGAGCGTATATAAAGATGTGATGATCGAGAGGGAGCGTATATAAAGATGTGATACTCGAGAGGGAGCGTATATAAAGATGAGATACTCGAGAGGGAGCGTATATAAAGATGTGATGATCGAGAGGGAGCGTATATAAAGATGTGATACTCGAGAGGGAGCGTATATAAAGATGTGATACTCGAGAGGGAGCGTATATAAAGATGTGATGATCGAGAGGGAGCGTATATAAAGATGTGATACTCGAGAGGGAGCGTATATAAAGATGTGATACTCGAGAGGGAGCGTACATAAAGATGTGATGATCGAGAGGGAACGTATATAAAGATGTGATGATCGAGAGGGAGCGTATATAAAGATGTGATGATCGAGAGGGAGCGTATATAAAGATGTGATGATCGAGAGGGAGCGTATATAAAGATGTGATACTCGAGAGGGAGCGTATATAAAGATGAGATACTCGAGAGGGAGCGTATATAAAGATGTGATGATCGAGAGGGAGCGTATATAAAGATGTGATACTCGAGAGGGAGCGTATATAAAGATGTGATGATCGAGAGGGAGCGTATATAAAGATGTGATACTCGAGAGGGAGCGTATATAAAGATGAGATACTCGAGAGGGAGCGTATATAAAGATGTGATGATCGAGAGGGAGCGTATATAAAGATGTGATACTCGAGAGGGAGCGTATATAAAGATGTGATACTCGAGAGGGAGCGTATATAAAGATGTGATGATCGAGAGGGAGCGTATATAAAGATGTGATACTCGAGAGGGAGCGTATATAAAGATGTGATACTCGAGAGGGAGCGTACATAAAGATGTGATGATCGAGAGGGAACGTATATAAAGATGTGATGATCGAGAGGGAGCGTATATAAAGATGTGATGATCGAGAGGGAGCGTATATAAAGATGTGATGATCGAGAGGGAGCGTATATAAAGATGTGATACTCGAGAGGGAGCGTATATAAAGATGAGATACTCGAGAGGGAGCGTATATAAAGATGTGATGATCGAGAGGGAGCGTATATAAAGATGTGATACTCGAGAGGGAGCGTATATAAAGATGTGATACTCGAGAGGGAGCGTATATAAAGATGTGATGATCGAGAGGGAGCGTATATAAAGATGTGATACTCGAGAGGGAGCGTATATAAAGATGTGATACTCGAGAGGGAGCGTACATAAAGATGTGATGATCGAGAGGGAACGTATATAAAGATGTGATGATCGAGAGGGAGCGTATATAAAGATGTGATGATCGAGAGGGAGCGTATATAAAGATGTGATGATCGAGAGGGAGCGTATATAAAGATGTGATACTCGAGAGGGAGCGTATATAAAGATGAGATACTCGAGAGGGAGCGTATATAAAGATGTGATACTCGAGAGGGAGCGTATATAAAGATGTGATGATCGAGAGGGAGCGTATATAAAGATGAGATACTCGGAGTACTTGTTCTCCTTTGCACTATTAATAGCGTAAATGTATGTTGTATAATGTGCCCTGGGAAATAATTATATACAAGAGATGACTTGGTTTGATTGTTTTATTCTATCAGGATTATAGATTAGCGTTGTTGTTGCATTGAGTTTGATACATGTTACAGTGAAACTCTTTCCTACCTGATGTGCCCACGTCCGCCAGCACGGCTTTCTTGCGGTCTTTGACGCTGCTGATCTGAGGGAAATACGCGTCTAAAGCCAGGAAAGCCATGCAGCACAGGAACGCCAGCGAGCCCATGCCGACCGCGTAGTTACAGGCGTTCTGGTTCCGGTTAAAGATGCAGAACTGCTGGACTTCATTGGGCCTGTTGATGTAGCCCTCGTTAGCGATAGAGCCGAAGATCACCAATGAAAAGAGCTGAGGAGAACAAACAGATGATCTTTAAAAATGAGCGTATGGAAGCTTGTTTCTGGCACAGAATAAAAAATGTAAAAAGGTAATTGAGACTTTTTATGTTAATCTTAATAGATAGCATTTCATTTCTTGAGATACGAGCAATATGAGTTTTTGATGAGACCAGCTCTTGGCCATATGATCACAGCGTGTTGAGGATTTAATGGTGATGCAGGAGGTAAAGAGAAAACAGAACAGCGTAAAGCATGTGAAACAAGGGAACTGTAACGGTTTGTCCTCTTCAGCTGAAAGAGTCGAGTATAGAAACACACAGGTGTTAAAGACGATGCAGAAACACAGAACTTCCCTTTTCTCTCTTTGAGCGTGTTGAACTTCCATGTAGTGTGAATCTCACTGCGGGCAGATGTTGTGAACTAACGACAAGTTATTGGAGTCAAAAGAAAGCAGTACGATTGTGTGACGCTGCTTTTCTACAACAGCAAAATACACGAATGGAAAATTGAGTAACTTACATTTCTGACACAATATTCACACAAGACATGTTGTGCTCAAAACTGCTGGACGGAGCTGTGTAAGTGTGAGAGTGTGTGAGATCATGCTGTTGTGTGTGTGTTCGTGTGTGTGTGTGATGATGCTGTTGTGTGTGTGATTATGCTGTTGTTTGTGTGTGTGTGATCATGCTGTTGTGTGTGTGTGAGTGTGTGCTAAGACAGAACTGCTTGTGGTCTCAACCAACCCAGCACTTCATCACAATTTCTCCATTCAGCTCGGCTCATCAACCATAACTCCTTCCAGGACAGCCAGGAACCTCAGAGTTGTGATTGATGATCAGTTAAACTTCACTGACCACATTACTGCAACAGCCCGGTCCTGCAGATTTGCGCTGTACAACATTAGGAAGATTAGACCCTTCCTATCAGAGCAGGCCACACAACACCTGGTCCAAGCTCTTGTTCTCTCCAGACTGGACTATTGTAATGCTCTTCTATCGGGCCTTCCGGCATGCACTATCAAACCCTTTCAACTGATCCAGAATGCAGCGGCGAGGGTGGTCTCTCTTCATCAGTCTGCACTGCTGCCAATAGCCGCTCGCATCAAATTCAAGGCACTGGTGCTCGCCTACAAAGCAACCACAGGCTCTGCACCAATATACCTAAACTCGCTTGTTCAGACTTACACACCGTCCAGAAGCTTGCGTTTTCCAAGTGAATGACGCCTCGTAGTGCCATCCCAAAGAGGCACGAAATCACTCTCACGGACCTTTTCCTGGACCGTTCCCACCTGGTGGAACGACCTGCCGATCTCAATAGCAGCCGAGTCTGTAGCCATCAAAAAACATCTAAAGACACATCTTTTCCAGCAGCACCTGACCAATTAAGACCAGCAATTAACTATCTTTACTATTCTATTCGTTTTTCTGTTTATTTATTAAAAAAAAAAAACCTATGTGTACTGCGCTAGACTAACTGAGACCGGTTGCAGCACTCCATGATGTTGCCCCGTGTTTGTCTGATTGCTTCTAATGCTCTCCTCATTTGTAAGTCGCTTTGGATAAAAGCGTCTGCTAAATGATTAAATGTAATGTAAATGTGTGTGTGATCATGCTGTTGTGTGTGTGTGTGTGTGTGTGTGTGTGATCATGCTGTTGTGTGTGTGTGTGTTTTCATGCTGTTGTGTGTGTGTGTGTGTGATTATGCTGTTGTGTGCGTGTGATGATGCTGTTGTGTGTGTGTGTGATCATGCTGTTGTGTGTGTGTGATGATGCTGTTGTGTGTGTGTGTGATCATGCTGTTGTGTGTGTGTGTGTGATGATGCTGTTGTGTGTGTGTGTGTGTGTTTGATCATGTTGTGTGCGTGTAATCATGTTGTGTGTGTGTGTGATCATACTGTTGTGTGTGATGTTGTGTGTGTGTGATCATACTGTTGTGTGTGTGTGTGATCATGCTGTTGTGTGTGATCATGTTGTGTGTGTGTGATCATGCTGTTGTGTGTGCTTGTTTGTGTGTGTTTGATCATGCTGTTGTGTGTGTGTGATCATGTTGTGTGTGTGTGATCATGCTGTTGTGTGTGTGATCATGTTGTGTGTGTGTGTGATCATGCTGTTGTGTGTGTGTGATGATGCTGTTGTGTGTGTGTGTGTGTGTGTGATGATGCTGTTGTGTGTGTGTGTGATCATGCTGTTCTGTGTGTGTGTGTGTGTGATCATGATGTTGCGTGTGTGTGTGTGTGTGTGTGATTATGCTGTTGTGTGTGTGTGTGATCATGCTGTTGTGTGTGTGCTATCATGCTGTTGTGTGTGTGTGTGTGATGATGCTGTTGTGTGTGTGTGTGATCATGCTGTTGTGTGTGTGTGTGTATGATGCTGTTGTATGTGATCATGCTGTTGTGTGTGTGTGTGTGTGTGATGATGCTGTTGTGTGTGTGTGTTTGATCATGCTGTTGTGTGTGTGATCATGTTGTGTGCGTGTAATCATGTTGTGTGTGTGTGTGATCATACTGTTGTGTGTGATGTTGTGTGTGTGTGATCATACTGTTGTGTGTGTGTGTGATCATGCTGTTGTGTGTGATCATGTTGTGTGTGTGTGATCATGCTGTTGTGTGTGCTTGTTTGTGTGTGTTTGATCATGCTGTTGTGTGTGTGTGATCATGTTGTGTGTGTGTGATCATGCTGTTGTGTGTGTGATCATGTTGTGTGTGTGTGTGATCATGCTGTTGTGTGTGTGTGATGATGCTGTTGTGTGTGTGTGTGTGTGTGTGATGATGCTGTTGTGTGTGTGTGTGATCATGCTGTTCTGTGTGTGTGTGTGTGTGATCATGATGTTGCGTGTGTGTGTGTGTGTGTGTGTGTGTGTGATCATGCTGTTGTGTGTGTGCTATCATGCTGTTGTGTGTGTGTGTGTGATGATGCTGTTGTGTGTGTGTGTGATCATGCTGTTGTTTGTGTGTGTGTATGATGCTGTTGTATGTGATCATGCTGTTGTGTGTGTGTGTGTGTGTGTGTGATGATGCTGTTGTGTGTGTGTGTGTGTTTGATCATGCTGTTGTGTGTGTGATCATGTTGTGTGTGTGTGATCATGCTGTTGTGTGTGTGTGATCATGTTGTGTGTGTGTGATCATGCTGTTGTGTGTGTGTGATCATGTTGTGTGTGTGATCATGCTGTTGTGTGTGTGTGATGATGCTGTTGTGTGTGTGTGTGTGTGTGTGATGATGCTGTTGTGTGTGTGTGTGTGTGTGTTTGATCATGCTGTTGTGTTTGTGTGTGTGTGATCATGCTGTTGTGTGTGTGTGATCATGTTGTGTGTGTGTGTGTGTGTGTCTCATCATGCTGTTGTGTGTGTTTGTTTGTGTGTGTGATGCTGTTGTGTGTGTGTGATCATGCTGTGTGTGTGTGTGATCATGCTTTGAGTGTGTGTGTGTGTGTGTGAGTGTGTGTGATCATGCTGTTGAGTGTGTGCTTTGTGTGTGTGTGTAATGGTACTCAGAGTGATGTGACTGCACACGTTACAGTATTTATTATGCGCAGATGATACACACATTCATTATACATGATGCTGATGGTATAGCAAATCAATATTAGGGATTAATCTGTAGATTTAGCAACAGAAACAAATCTATTCCAGCTGACGTGACGGTCAGATGTGATGAGTTCATGTTGAACATGTTTACATGTTGTGTACTTGATAAGTGGCTCTCTGAGATCAGTGCTTGAGGAAGAGAGAGAAATCCTCAGTCATTACTACACAAACAAGGACTGGTCAGTGTGTGTGTGTGTTTGCATGTGTTGGGGTCAGTTAAGGGTTTGCCTCAGAGTGTCAGATATTCAGAACATCAGTGATTTCCAACACAGACCAATTAATGACAGACAGTGAATCTTCATTAACACACACACACACACACACACGCACACACACACACACGCACACACACACACACACACACGTTTGTTTTTTTATAATGCAGTTTCCACTGACGTCTGTTGTTGTCATACCAAGCTAATTATATTTTCTATCCTCTAAAGACCCACACAGACCTTTTCTTACCCCTGACTCATAGCACTTAGGAAACATGCATATATAAATACAAGCATATATAAATAATCATGCATATATAAATAATCATGCATATATAAATACTCAAGCATATATAAATACTCATGCATATATAAATACAAGCATATATAAATAATCATGCATATATAAATAATCATGCATATATAAATACTCAAGCATATATAAATAATCATGCATATATAAATACTCAAGCATATATAAATACTCATGCATATATAAATACTCATGCATATAGGAATACTCAAGCATATATAAATACTCATGCATATATAAATAATCATGCATATATAAATAATCATGCATATATAAATACTCAAGCATATATAAATACTCATGCATATATAAATACTCAAGCATATATAAATACTCATGCATATATAAATAATCATGCATATATAAATACTCAAGCATATATAAATACTCATGCATATATAAATACTCAAGCATATATAAATACTCATGCATATATAAATACTCATGCATATATAAATACTCAAGCATATATAAATACTCATGCATATATAAATACTCAAGCATATATAAATACTCAAGCATATATAAATACGAGCATATATAAATAATCATGCATATATAAATAATCATGCATATATAAATACTCAAGCATATATAAATACTCATGCATATAGGAATACTCAAGCATATATAAATAATCATGCATATATAAATACTCAAGCATATATAAATACTCATGCATATATAAATACTCAAGCATATATAAATACTCAAGCATATATAAATACTCATGCATATATAAATACTCATGCATTTATAAATACTCATGCATATAGGAATACTCAAGCATATATAAATAATCATGCATATACAAATACTCAAGCATATATAAATACTCAAGCATATATAAATACTCATGCATATATAAATACTCATGCATATATATACATACACTCAAGCATATATAAATATTCATGCATATCAATAATCATGCATATAAAAGCACTAGTACAGTGGTCGCCCCTGCCGGTGTGAGACTGACTGTGTGTCGCTCGCACCATCAGATGATGTTTAATGACAGAATGATGTTTTACACACTCAGAGCCGAAAGCATCATCATCGGTACGTACCCAGGACACGACCCGGAGGCCGGTGTGCGGCTGCTGGATGAAGGTGAGCGGGTCGAAGGCTCCACCGGCTCTGCCCGCGCCGAACGCGCCGATGCCCTGCTGCGTCCCGTCCATCCGCCGCTCGCGCTCCTGATGAGACCCTCGCTAATCAACACTACAGACAGACGCCAGTTACAGCTCTCTGTCTGTGTGTGTGTGTGTGTGTGTGTGTATCTGAGCTCTCCGCTGATTCTCGCCCTCACGGCAGAAAGCGCGCTCTGGAGAGGAGAGGCCGTCGGGAGCGCGCGCTGGTTCTTGGGGCCAGTGCACGAATACACAACAGCGCAATGCATTAATTAGCATTTACACTGACAACAAATCAGAGTAGCAACACCCTAGCAACCAACCCGAGTACCCTAGCAACCACATAGCAACATCTTAGCAACTACTCTGAGTACCTTAGCAACCGCATAACAACACTCTAGCAACCAATGTACTATTTCTAATCTATCTATCTTTTATCTTTTGAAGCTAAAAAACTAATTAATTAAACTAAATTATATTAAATTAAATTATATTTCAATCTGAAAACCTTTCAAATAAAAGCTTTTATCAAACTTAATCAAACTTTCTGGCTAGGCTTTTTCAAGCCAACTTAAAGTTTGTCTACAACATTTTTTATCTAGTTTTAATTAACATGTTTGAAAATGTTTTTTCTTAATGTTCTCTGAATGTTTAAAACTTTTTTTCCTGGTTATGTGAACGGTGAGGGACCGTTCCATTGTATCATTCTTCAAACATTATGAGAACGTTACTTTTGAATGTTCTCTGAACGTTCCGAAACGAGCAGCAACATTTAAAAAACGTTAGAGGACCGTCCAACTGAAACATAAAAAAACGCTCCATGAACGATGTATAAATCATGTTTATTTATTTGGTTGGTTTGTATTTCCTAAAGTTATTTATAATAGATATATCATTAGATATATTATTATTATTGAGTGTCGTTTGCGTTGTTTGTGTGTCCATTTGGATGAAATAAAACTCAATTCTTTATTTTCTGACTCAAGAGTCTAGTTATCTTTTAGCAGCGCTTGTGTTAAATAACAGTATTTAAACGAGCTCACTCACAGTTACTAAATTCTTATATAAATCATAATGAAGGAATTAAGTTATTTTTAGCAGCGTGTGTGAAGCGCGACCTCTAGTGGTGGATTTCAGAACGGTTACGTTAACGTCAGAGTGACGTGTATCTGTAGCGTCACGCCGCTCGGCCAACCGCGTTGCTCAGAGTACTGGCGTAAAGCTGTCAGTCCAATAGAAGTGCGCTATTTCAGTTGCTAAGCAACGCTTTGGGTTCAGGTTGCCGTGGCGGAAGGAAGAAACAGATGCACGATAACAAGCTCTATGTTGTGATAAATTCATTATTATTCATTTCTGCCTAATGGTGAAATTAAGAGCGAAATGTGTTGTCGTGGGTAAGAACGCGTTGTTTGTGCGCGTGCAGAATGCACATTATGATGTAATAATGTTTCACGTTAAACTGTGTGTGTGTGTGTGTGTTCAGGAGATGCTGCTGTAGGGAAGAGCACACTGTGTCAGATGTTTCGCAGTGATGGGGCTGTCTTTCAGAAAAACTACACTATGGTAAGAACAGATACACACACACGCGCACACACACATACATACACACACACACACACACACACACACACACACACACACACACACACTCTCATACACATACATACATACAAACCCGATTCCCGACAAATTGTGAATAAAAAAGGAATGCAATAATTTACAAATCTCATAAACTTATATTTTATTCACAATATAATATAGATAACATAACATGTTTAAAGTGAGACATTTTGAAACGTCATGCCAAATATTGGCTCATTTTGGATTTCATGAGAGCTACACATTCCAGAAAAGTTGGGACAGGTAGCAATAAGAGGCCGGAAAAGTTAAATGTACATATAAGGAACAGCTGGAGGACCAATTTGCAACTTATTAGGTCAATTGGCAACATGATTGGGTATAAAAAGAGCCTCTCAGAGTGGCAGTGTCTCTCAGAAGTCAAGATGGGCAGAGGATCACCAATTCCCCCAATGCTGCGGCGAAAAATAGTGCAGCAATATCAGAAAGGAGTTTCTCAGAGAAAAATTGCAAAGAGTTTGAAGTTATCATCATCTACAGTGCATAATATCATCCAAAGATGCAGAGAATCTGGAACAATCTCTGTGCGTAAGGGTCAAGGCCGGAAAACCATACTGGATGCCCGTGATCTTCGGGCCCTTAGACGGCACTGCATCACATACAGGAATGCTACTGTAATGGAAATCACAACATGGGCTCAGGAATACTTCCAGAAAACATTGTCATGAACACAATCCACCGTGCCATTCGCCGTTGCCGGCTAAAACTCTATAGGTCAAAAAAGAAGCCATATCTAAACATGATCCAGAAGCGCAGGCGTTTTCTCTGGGCCAAGGCTCATTTAAAATGGACTGTGGCAAAGTGGAAAACTGTTCTGTGGTCAGACGAATCAAAATTTGAAGTTCTTTTTGGAAAACTGGGACGCCATGTCATCCGGACTAAAGAGGACAAGGACAACCCAAGTTGTCATCAGCGCTCAGTTCAGAAGCCTGCATCTCTGATGGTATGGGGTTGCATGAGTGTGTGTGGCATGGGCAGCTTACACATCTGGAAAGGCACCATCAATGCTGAAAGGTATATCCAAGTTCTAGAACAACATATGCTCCCATCCAGACGTCGTCTCTTTCAGGGAAGACCTTGCATTTTCCAACATGACAATGCCAGACCACATACTGCATCAATTACAACATCATGGCTGCGTAGAAGGATCCGGGTACTGAAATGGCCAGCCTGCAGTCCAGATCTTTCACCCATAGAAAACATTTGGCGCATCATAAAGAGGAAGATGCGACAAAGAAGACCTAAGACAGTTGAGCAACTAGAAGCCTGTATTAGACAAGAATGGGACAACATTCCTATTCCTAAACTTGAGCAACTTGTCTCCTCAGTCCCCAGACGTTTGCAGACTGTTATAAAAAGAAGAGGGGATGCCACACAGTGGTAAACATGGCCTTGTCCCAACTTTTTTGAGATGTGTTGATGCCATGAAATTTAAAATCAACTTATTTTTCCCTTAAAATGATACATTTTCTCAGTTTAAACATTTGATGTCATCTATGTTGTATTCTGAATAAAATATTGAAATTTGAAACTTCCACATCATTGCATTCTGTTTTTATTAACAATTTGTACAGTGTCCCAACTTTTTTTGGAATCGGGTTTGTACACACATACAGACACACACACGCACATACAGACACACACACGCACACACATACAGACACACACGCACACACATACAGACACACACGCACACACATACAGACACACACACGCACACATACAGACACACACACACTCACTCATAAAGACACACACACTCATGCACACACACTCATAGACACACACACTCATGCACACACACTCATAAAGACACACACACTCACACACACATACACATGCATACACACACACACTCATAAATGAATAAATATAATTTTTAATGAAACAATTTAATGTTATATTGATTGATTTGGTCAGAATTGTGTGTTTTTCAGAATGTTGGTGTGGATCTGCTGGAGAAATCAGTGTCTATCCCAGACACCGGTGATACTGTGGTACACACACACACACACTCACACTGATGTACACACTCTCATCCACACACACACACTCTTCTTACCTGCTTATTGATTGATTGGTTGGTGTTGTGTTTCCTCAATCTCAGGAGTTCTACATCTATGATTCAGCGGGACGGGAGCCATTTGCAGATGCCTGTGAGAACATGGTGAGTTCAGTAGAACAGCCCAAACACACTCACCCTGATGTGTGTCCAATGACGTCTGATGTGTGTGTGTGTGTGTGTGTGTGTGTAAGTGGAACCAGCCGTCGGTGATGTGTGTGGTGTTTGACATCAGCAGCGAGGCCTCGTTCACCAGCTGCGGCCGCTGGATCGACAGGCTCCGCTCACACTGTCACGGGCTGCAGGTGCCAGGTCAGAGGTCACACACACACACACACTCACTCACTCACTCACTCACTCACT
Source organism: Coreius guichenoti (assembly GCA_039654105.1). Lineage (NCBI taxonomy): Eukaryota > Metazoa > Chordata > Actinopteri > Cypriniformes > Gobionidae > Coreius > Coreius guichenoti. The sequence goes on from CM077180.1 coordinate 41,533,651, forward strand.
CACTCACACACACACACACACACACACACACACACACACACTCACACACACAATCACTCACACACTCACTCACTCACTCACTCACTCACACACACACACACACACACACACACACACACACACTCACTCACTCACACAAACACTCACTCACACACACACACAAACACTCACTCACACACACACACAAACACTCATTCACTCACACACACACACAAACACTCATTCACTCACACACTCACACACACACACACAATCACTCACTCACACAAACACACACACTCACTCACACAAACACACACACTCACTCTCTCTAACACACTCACACACACACTCACTCACTCTCACACACACACGCACTCTCATATGCACACACACACACACTGCACATTCTGCAAGTTTAATGTAGAAAACGGGATAAAACTAGGAATAACTGTCTCCATAATGATATCATTTGCTGCAGGATGATGTCATCTGAAGACTAATGGGATGAGGGTGATATTGAGGTGTGTGTGTGTGTGTGTGTGTGTGTGTGTGTGTGTATGTGATCAGGTGTGCTGGTGGGGAATAAACGTGACCTGTCGATCAGGAGGGAGGTGGACGGCGCCGCAGCTCAAACGTGGGCTCAGAGTCACGGGCTGGAGTATCACGAGACGTCTGCCGTGAGTCCAAACAACCACATCTTCATCATCATCTTCATCATCTCAGAGTGTGTGAATCTGAATCTGTCTCTGTTTGTGTTCGTCTGGCAGAGGGAGATCGGACAGTTTGAAGCGCCGTTCCTGAGTCTGGCTCGAGCGTTTCACTCGCTCTATCAGGATCAGACGCAGATCATCCAGAGTCTCGTTTGAGCTCACAGCAGCTCGTCTGCACACACACATCAGTGTCTGTGATAGTGGAAACACCCGAGTTTATTAGAGTTGATTAAATAAACATCTTTCTTTCCTTTTAAATCTGTGACAAACATGTTCAGTGTGTGTGAGTGAGGCTCTGTGTGTTTATGAGTGAGTGTGTGAGTGTGCATGCGTGAGTGAGCCTGTGTAACTGTGAGCGAGTGAGCGCATGTGAGTGTGCGCGAGTGTCTAAGTGCATGTGTGAGTGAGTGTGTGTGTGTGTGTGTGTGTGAGTATAAGTGTGTGTGTGAGTGCATTTAAGTGAGTGTCAGGTTAAGTGTCAGGGTTACTATATTGTGCGTTGTTCTTCACTCTCTCACACACACACACACACACACGCTGTGTTCGTGTGATGGCCAGCAGAGGGAGTGAGAGTTTGATCTCAGTGTCCATCTTCATACTGGACATGAAAACCTCAATCCTGATGCTTTATTGAGAACACAATCTGCAACGCTGCTGAAAAATACACTTTAAACCAGCCGGAGGTGTTTCATAGGTCTAGTCTGGAGACTTAAAGGCCCTTTTACAGTCTTGATGTTGTGTTTGAGCTCTACTAGAGCAGGTTTTCCTGCTTGAATGTTGATTATTCCCCATATTCTCCATTGTTGCGGCTCCTCTCTTCCCAGTCTGTCAGTAACGCTCTGTTTAGTTCCTGTCTCTATGAAGCCCCTCCTTCTGAAAAGCACACTGTGCTCTGATTGGTCGGCTGGAGCAGTGTGTTGTGATTGGCGTCACACTACTAACTAACTCAACCAGGCCCCGCCCCTTTATTCTGCGTATGAATTATTATAATGAGGAATATTGTGATGTGTTGGTTCCCGGAAGAAACTCAAGATGGAGGCGTTTCAGGAGTTCAGAAACACTGACACTGATAGAGAGAAGAACTGCCTTCAAACAGCAACATCACACACTGAAGACAGATGGAGAAAAGCATAATAGATCCTTCATCACATGCAAATGAGTCCACATGAATCCGGCTGTTATCCATGATGATTTTATTGGCTTCTGATTTGCTCTTTTGTTTTTTTGTGTCTTCTTGAATCAAGAAGTCAATTATGTGTGGTTTATTAACAGATGTTCATATATTCATGTATGTATCTTTCATATATATATATATGAAATCATGTATCATTAATACGTTTATAATGACATATAAATCGCGGCCGGTTTGTGGTCTCAGCGGCCTCGAAGGTTCACAGTATTTATGTGCAACAAAATGAAATGAACATGAAGAAAAGAGATATCAAGAGCTTCAGTCTCGCTCTCTCATCAGCTCTCTCGTCACATGGTCGAAAACTTGTTAGTTTATGGAAGATAAGAAAATCATGCATTTTCATTTTTCTCTTTTGAACATGTAAACTCGTTAGTGTTAGAAATAAGTCCGTCTGTTTGCGTTGTCGTTCTCCTCCTGGCCTGTAGGGGGCGCTCATACAGGTGTGGTGCGGCGGTCCTTCGTATCTTTCTGGATGCAGTTGTGGACCTGGAGGAAGTCCGGCTCTCTGTCGGAGTTGTACGTCGGTGGTGTCCCGTGTGGAGTCTTCAGCGTGTCGCCGCCGCGGCCGAGGGTGTACATGGAAATATCGGTGGACGGTAACGCGCCGAACCCCTTCAGGCCCACTGGCGAAGCGTCCCGCGAGTGTGATGGGTCGGTGGAGCGGCTGGAGGAGCGCGAGCGGCGCCGGTAACGGTAGCGATAGCTGGGGATTCTTGTGATGGCGGATCCCTGCAGATATTCCCCGACGTCCGCCCGTGCACGGGTCGCGCGTACCTCCCGATGGCGGTCGATGAACATGTGAACGGCCAGAACGCCCACCATCTCCGCCATGATGAAGGACAGGGCGCCGAAATAAAAACTCCAGCCGTACGAGTAGCTGTTCTTCTTCGAGTCGCTCTTGGACGGGTCTCCGGCGTTGGCTGATATGTACACGATTATCCCGATGATGTTACTCAGACCTGAGGACGGACACACAGATGTAACTTACAATCACATGCCAGGTTTTGCTAAGACAAATCCTTCCCTCGCGGGTCAAAATGACCCGAAGCACTGTTATATAAATTATACTTTTTTGGGTCCAGAAAGCTTATTTCATTTTGATAATATTTTTTTTCTATTTTTTATTTTATTTACCTTTAAATGACTAGATTTTATCAATAAATAATAATTTAAAGGGGGGGGGTCTAATGCTATTTCCTGCATTCTGCTTTATTTACACTGTTAAAGAGTTGATTCTCATGATGGACAACATTTAAAAAAAACAAAGTATTTCTGTGCCAAATACACTCCTTCAGGATTCAAACAATTTTCGTAAAAAAATTTTTCGAGTATGGCCCTGTATGACGTCATAAAAGGCGGAATTCCTTATATAGGCACTTCTCCCGGATGAACACACACACACTCCGTTGGCGGCGCTGCCATTGTGTTTTTAGACCACAAAATCAACAATGTCACTAAAGAAGTGTGTTTCTGGTGTGAGGGAAAGATCACCTTGTTCAGCTTCCCAAATAACCCAGCGTTAAGGGAACAGTGGATGCAGTTTGTGTTTCCGGAGTTCTGCAAGTGTGTGTGTTTGTTCCCGGTCATGAGTGGAAACTGCAGGCGGTGAGTGAAACTGCATCAAATGTGTGTGTTTTGTTGGCAATCAGCACGTAAGTGCATATAATGTGAACAACACCAACGTATAGTGAGTGTGTGTGTGTGTGTGACTCTTTAGCTCCGCTCACTGCACGCCTCCACGGACTCGGCTGTTTTCTGAAAGAATCGGTACAGTGTATCTGTCTTTTATAAATATGATAAACTAAAGACTCTTGGGAGATATGAAGGATCAACACTACTCTATAGATACTCAAGATTAACATGAGACTGGCAGAAACTGTGTGTGTTATGGACACTTTAAGCACATTCTTTCAGCTTAAATTCAAAATAGCTCACAATTTCATGCATAACCCTTTTAATTCAGCTCAGAATATCTCACATTGGGTGTCTTTGCTGACCTTTTGTGGGAAAATAATAATATAACATATTTCATGACTCTTATACACTCACCTAAAGGATTATTAGGAACACCATACTAATACTGTGTTTGACCCCCTTTCGCCTTCAGAACTGCCTTAATTCTACGTGGCATTGATTCAACAAGGTGCTGAAAGCATTCTTTAGAAATGTTGGCCCATATTGATAGGATAGCATCTTGCAGTTGATGGAGATTTGTGGGATGCACATCCAGGGCACGAAGCTCCCGTTCCACCACATCCCAAAGATGCTCTATTGGGTTGAGATCTGGTGACTGTGGGGGCCATTTTAGTACAGTAAACTCATTGTCATGTTCAAGAAACCAATTTGAAATGATTCAAGCTTTGTGACATGGTGCATTATCCTGCTGGAAGTAGCCATCAGAGGATGGGTACATGGTGGTCATAAAGGGATGGACATGGTCAGAAACAATGCTCAGGTAGGCCGTGGCATTTAAACGATGCCCAATTGGCACTAAGGGGCCTAAAGTGTGCCAAGAAAACATCCCCCACACCATTACACCACCACCACCAGCCTGCACAGTGGTAACAAGGCATGATGGATCCATGTTCTCATTCTGTTTACGCCAAATTCTGACTCTACCATCTGAATGTCTCAACAGAAATCGAGACTCATCAGACCAGGCAACATTTTTCCAGTCTTCAACTGTCCAATTTTGGTGAGCTCGTGCAAATTGTAGCCTCTTTTTCCTATTTGTAGTGGAGATGAGTGGTACCCGGTGGGGTCTTCTGCTGTTGTAGCCCATCCGCCTCAAGGTTGTGCGTGTTGTGGCTTCACAAATGCTTTGCTGCATACCTCGGTTGTAACGAGTGGTTATTTCAGTCAAAGTTGCTCTTCTATCAGCTTGAATCAGTCGGCCCATTCTCCTCTGACCTCTAGCATCAACAAGGCATTTTCGCCCACAGGACTGCCGCATACTGGATGTTTTTCCCTTTTCACACCATTCTTTGTAAACTCTAGAAATGGTTGTGCGTGAAAATCCCAGTAACTGAGCAGATTGTGAAATACTCAGACCGGCCCGCCTGGCACCAACAACCATGCCACGCTCAAAATTGCTTAAATCACCTTTCTTTCCCATTCTGACATTCAGTTTGGAGTTCAGGAGATTGTCTTGACCAGGACCACACCCCTAAATGCATTGAAGCAACTGCCATGTGATTGGTTGTTTAGATAATTGCATTAATGAGAAATTGAACAGGTGTTCCTAATAATCCTTTAGGTGAGTGTAGCTCTATATGGAGCGGATGAGCTGTTCCGCTGGGTCAGTTTCTCTTCAGTATGCATTCAGATACACATGTAGACATTATAAAATCATTTTTTGGTAAAGTTTTAGCATTTTTAGTTAGAATTTTTAGCATTTTTAGGCTTTTCTATGTGTACTGAAGCATTCCTCGCATTCCATTCATTCCTAAGGGGGTCAAATTGACCCGTGAGGGAAGGATTTGTTACTTTTTTAAATTTCAACCACAAAACTCCTCAAATCCAGTCTTTTTTTTGACCCCTGCTGGTCAGAACAGTGTAAATGCAACAAAAACACCAAACATGCATGAAAACACCTTTACAAACCCATTGTAAATGTTTTATTGGAAGTAAAATCTATAAAATACAATTAACTAATCATCTAATAAGATTAAATATCAAGTATCTAAATAATATGTGTTTTTTATCAGTTTTTTTTATCTTGTTTTGTTTGTTGACTTGGGCAGTTTGATACACGCTCCGAACCACTGATTCGAAACAAAAGATTCGTAAAGATTTCGAAGATTCATGAAATCGCCCATCGCTAGTTTAAGTTATGAAAACGTAATTTCTGAATGTTCTCTGCATGCTCCGTTTTTTAAAATGTTTTAACCCTTTATGGTACAGAGTTGCCATATGGCAACAATTTATACTAATTTCCTTGTTATTCAGAAAAAGAGGCATGTGAAGGGCAGGCCTTAAGGTAGCCAATGATGTGCTGTTTTTAAGTCACATGACATTTGAACGTCTCTTTCCCACTGTCACCCTCACTCCAGAAATCGCTCTATTAACCTCATTTATACACATCTCTTCTCAAGGGGGATTTTTTGCAGCATCTTTGATAATTAAATTAGATATTTTTATTCACAAATCATCTTTGTCTAACATAGTTTTACTGTAAATTGAGAAAATATCAATGTTTCCATACGGCAACGCTGTCCCACAGTGGAATTGCAGTCATGTATTTCCCCATTGGGATTTATTATAGATAGTAGCATCAATAATATGAATGCAGTTATTTATTTATTTAAAATGTTTATCGTAGTGTTGTTGTGTTTATGTATAAGTAACACAATTATTTCTTCTGTTCAGAAAATGAATACAGCAATATTTTACAGAAAGGGCAACAGTGCAGCGTTAGCTCTTCCATGTGATGAGAGTGAGGATGATTATAGGGAGCGATAGGGATTAAATGATAGGGATCAACTTATTTTTGGTTTCCATGAGTCCCAGTACATCTATCAATTTCTAAAAGAAATGTGCATTTAAATAGAAAAGAAAATTATAATTTTATATATGGCAATGTTTCCCAAGTACACAAGGTTTGTATGATTGAATCTATTTCATGTAATAAAAACTTATTTCATCGTTAGAACATAATGCATACCATAGAGGGTTAAAAATGTTTTTTCTTGTTCATGTGAATGTTCAGGAAACGTTCCATTGTGTCATTCTTCAAACATTATGTGAACGTTACTTTTGAATGTTCTCTGAACGTTCTGAAACAAATAATAACATTTAAAAAATGATGAACGTCCAACTGAAACATTCCATGATCGATGTATAAATAATGTTTTTGTGCTGATGTTTGAGAACATTATTAAAGACCAGATAACACTGAACGAACGTTCTATTAACGTTACTGGAAGAACATTTGTTCATAACATTGAAAGAACCTTGACACAACGTTCCCTGTGGTTAATATTTGGATTATTGTGTGATCTCATGGGAATTTTTGTCTTTTTCAGTTTTGCTTTTTTTAATCATTTTGCCTGTGTTAATGCCAACTGCATACATTTTGGCACAAGTGTGTATTTTTATTGGAATTTTACTATTTCACCCCCATTTCCTTTAATAAATCTATTTTACACTAGCAACACAAAATAGTTCCTCTCAGGACCTTTTGGACAAAAATGTCCCCATTGAAACCCATTAAAACGGCTATTTTTAATCCCAGGGCCATTTAACTCTAAAATGATGCAATCTTTGTTAATTGGCTTTCATTCTGTTGGCAAGTCTTCAAAATGTTATTTTTTACTGCATGGAGCCATTTTCTCAGGTTTGGCCTAAAGCAAAGACTCGCTTTATTCCTGTTTTCTGTGTTTTCTGCATATTATAAAGCCAATTTGATAAATTATGCAGCTATAATTGTGTGGGTGTGTTGGTATGGATGTCAGAGTGTGGTTTGTATGTGTGTAATAAAAAAATTGTGTGTGTGTGTAATATTTGAGAGAGAAAAACTCAACTGTAAATCACAAATCCAAGCACTGTGTGACCAGTGGAGCTTTGCTGGAATCTAATGGGTAAAATTTGGTACTGCGCCCAAATAAATTCTTACTGAAAGCTCAATTTTTGAGATACACTATATTGCCAAAAGTATTGGGACGCCCCTCCAAATCACTGAATTCAGGTGTTCAATCACTTCATGGCCACAGGTGTATAAATCAAGCACTAGGCATGCAGACGCTTCTACAAACATTTGTGAAAGAATGGGTCGCTCTCAGGAGCTCAGTGAACTCAAGCGTGGTACCGTGATAGGTTGCCACCTGTGCAATAAGTCCATTCCTGACATTTCCTCACTACTAAATATTCCACGCTCAACTGTTAGTGGGATTATAACAAAGTGGAAGCAATTGGGAACAACAGCAACTCAGCCACGAAGTGATAGGCCACGTAAAATCACAGAGCGGGGTCAGCGCATGCTGAGGGTCACAGTGCGCAGAAGTCGCCAACTTTCTGCAGAGTCAATAGCTACAGACCTCCAAACTTCTGTGGCCTTCAGATGAGCTCAAGAACAGTGTGTAGAGAGCTTCATGGAATGGGTTTCCATGGCCGAGCAGCTCATCCAAGCCTTACATCACCAAGTGCAATGCAAAGCGTGGGATGCAGTGGGGTAAAGCACGCCGCCACTGGACTCTAGAGCAGTGGAGACGTGTTCTCTGGAGTGACCAATCACGCTTCTCTGTCTGGCAATCCCATGGACGAGTCTGGGTTTGGCGGTTGCCAGGAGAACGGGACTTGCCTGACTGCATTGTGCCAAGTGTAAAGTTTGGTGGAGGGGGGATTATGGGGTGGGGTTGTTTTTCTGGGGTGGGCTTGGCCCCTTAGTTCCAGTGAAAGGAACTCTTAATGCTTCAGCATACCAAGACATTTTGGACAATTTCATGCTCCCAACTTTGTGGGAACAGTTTGGGGACGGCCCTTCCTGTTCCAACATGACTGCGCACCAGTGCACAAAGCAAGGTCCATAAAGACATGGATGAACGAGTTTGGTGTGGAGGAACTTGACTGGCCTGCACAGAGTCCTGACCTCAACCCGATAGAACACCTTTGGGATGAATTAGAGCGGAGAAATGCACTTCTTTGGTTTTCTAATAGTTTTAGAGTTCAACATGTTTTATAAAATATACATTTTATATAATGTTCATAAATTCATAAACTTTTTATTTTTGGTTTCACTTTTTAAACTTTTTTACTTCCAAGTGTCTTTAAAATAACACCAAACTTAAGTCTGTGCTCCCAAGCGTCAAATTTCTATGACAGTTTTCTGACACGGACATTTTTGTCCACTACGGACCTGTGTGTAACTTTTTTAATTGACGCAAAAGGGTTAAGTTCTCTGAACGCGGAGGTTTCTACTGACTTCATAACGTTCCCCCAAACGAGTGCATCACGTCTGTATTTATGAGACTGAGGTGTTTTGAGAACAACATTCAATGTGATTCAGCGTCTTTATACCATCATACACTCATAACTCACACACACACACTCACCTGCGGATACAAAGAAGATTCCTGCGCTGAGGATGATGTTGTGTCGAGACTTGTAGAACTCGCTGGCGGCGACACAGAGTCCGCCCATGAACAGCAGGATGACACTGAGGATGGGGAAAATACTGGAGGCCCGAACCGCACCTGCACACACACACACACACACACACACAAACACACACACACACTGCTGAACGGCAGTCATGACCTTCATCACTGCATCTGATTGGCACGCATACACACATCCTCCGTTCAGTTCAGATCTGTCTCTCCTTCATCACACACTGCATTATTAATTATTCATGTCCTTCCCTCGACCTCTAATCAAGAGATATATAGTGTGTGTGTGTGCATGTGTGTAATGATGCTGCCAGAAACCACATGATTGATTGACTGATGACATCACAGCATGAGGTCACCACTTCCTGTCCAGTGACATGACATCACTCATTGATCTGTGAGTTTAGTTCAGGAACACATTTGACCTCAGAACTGACGTATATCTGACTAAAAATGCAAAAAGGTATAGTCATTATAATCAGTTTTATATAATATATAAAGTGTGTGTGCTTCATACTACAGCATCTGTGTCTCTTTCATTCTGAGGATGAAGAGATGAGGATGAGTGCAGGGCATTTCAGAGTTTTGACCCATATAAACTGCAGAGAAATATTTATAGAAATAAGTGACCTAATTAAACACTTAAAAGAGCAGCAGCAGCTCTGAGCACCAAACCATTATCCGCTCGCTCTCTCTCTCTCTCTCTCTCTCTCGCACGCTCTTCATCTCACCATCATCATCACACTTATAACACACACACACACACATGTTTGACTTACGCAGGAAATACTCTGATGCATCGGCTTCATAGTCCGCGTCTTCAGGAAAGTGATCGATCTGTTTACACATGCCTTTAAAATTACCTGAGAAAGACAGTCTGACATTAATAGAAAAGCAAGCGGTTGTTCAGTGATGATTTCGGCTTGATTAAAAGTGACAGTAAAGACATTTATAATGTTACAAAAGATTCTATTTCAAATAAATGCTGTTCTTTTGAACTTTCTATTCATCAAAGAATCCTGAAAAATAAAATGTATGACGGTTTCCACAGAAATATGAAGTGTTTTCAACACTGATAATAATCATAAATGTTTGTTGAGCATCAAATCCTCATATGTGAATGATTTCTGAAGGATCATGTGACACTGAAGACTGGAGTAATGATGATAAATTCAGCAAAACTCTCAAGACTACAAATATAAATCAAATAAAATAATATTAAATATTAGGCTTAAATTATGAAGGTTGGTGCTGATGTTGGTTTGTGAGCGCTGACCTCTGACCCCTGTCACACGATCTCTCTTCCCCTGTAGGATAACTTCACTTCTCTGTACACACACTCTCTCTCGCTCTCTGTTTTGCTGCTGTATGCATGTATGTTGCATAACTGCATTACATAATTCGCTGTTCTCCACACGTGAGTGTGTGTAAGAGAGTGTAAGTGATTAGGAGCGTGTCTGACAGGATTACCCCTATTCTACTGATCTCTGAGATCAAACACACACACACACACGTCACTAATATCTGTAGGATGAAGCAGAATGTATGCCTCAGTCCTGATGACATCATCATCTGATGCACAAACACACTGTCAACATTCCCAGCATTTGTGAGAAATCACATATAGTGAGACAGAGCTGCTGACAGACAGACAGACAGACAGACAGACGGGTATTGAGATGTTTCCAGCACCACTGAGAACATTTCACACCCGCTGAAAGGTGACGACACATCCACACAGGGCCAGTGTGTGTGTGTGTGTGTGTGCAGTTACCTTTCAGCGGGTGTGAAATGTTCTCAGTGGAGCTGGAAACATCTCAATACCCACCTGCATCACCTGTCTCACTGCATCATCATCTGTCTCACTCTAATACAACAGCCTCACGGCATGATTACCTGTCTCACTGCATCATTACCTGTCTCACTGCATCATCACCTGTCTCACGGCATCATCACCTGTCTCACTGCTTCATCATCTGTCTCACTGCATCATCATCTGTCTCAAGGCATCATCATCACCCGTCTCACTGCATCATCATCTGTCTCACGCCATCATCACCTGTCTCACTGCATCATCATCTGTCTCAAGGCATCATCATCACCCGTCTCACTGCATCATCACCTGTCTCAGTGCATCATCATCTGTCTCACGCCATCATCACCTGTCTCACTGCATCATCACCTGTCTCAGTGCATCATCATCTGTCTCACGGTATCATCACCTGTCTCACTGCTTCATCATCTGTCTCACTGCTTCATCACCTGTCTCAGTGCATCATCACCTGTCTCACTGCATCATCATCTGTCTCAAGGCATCATCATCACCCGTCTCACTGCATCATCACCTGTCTCAGTGCATCATCATCTGTCTCACGCCATCATCACCTGTCTCACTGCATCATCACCTGTCTCAGTGCATCATCACCTGTCTCACTGCATCATCACCTGTCTCAGTGCATCATCATCTGTCTCACTGCATCATCACCTGTCTCAGTGCATCATCACCTGTCTCACTGCATCATCATCTGTCTCACGGTATCATCACCTGTCTCACTGCTTCATCATCTGTCTCACTGCTTCATCATCTGTCTCACTGCATCATCACCTGTCTCAGTGCATCATCACCTGTCTCACTGCTTCATCATCTGTCTCACGGCATCATCACCTGTCTCACTGCTTCATCACCTGTCTCACTGCATCATCTGTCTCACGGCATCATCACCTGTCTCACTGCATCATCACCTGTCTCACTGCATCATCACCTGTCTCACTGCATCATCATCACCCGTCTCACTGCATCATCACCTGTCTCACTGCTTCATCACCTGTCTCACGGCATCATCACCTGTCTCACTGCATCATCACCTGTCTAACGGCATCATCACCTGTCTCACTGCATCATCATCTGTCTCACTGCATCATCATCACCCGTCTCACTGCATCATCACCTGTCTCACTGCTTCATCACCTGTCTCACTGCTTCATCATCTGTCTCACGGCATCATCACCTGTCTCACTGCTTCATCACCTGTCTCACTGCATCATCTGTCTCACGGCATCATCACCTGTCTCACTGCTTCATCACCTGTCTCACTGCATCATCACCTGTCTCACTGCATCATCATCTGTCTCACTGCATCATCACCTGTCTCACTGCATCATCATCTGTCTCACTGCATCATCACCTTCTCACTGCTTCATCACCTGTCTCACTGCATCATCACCTGTCTCACTGCTTCATCACCTGTCTCACTCTTTCTGCCAGCCCAGATGTAAAGTCTAACCTTGATTGATTGACTGTAATAACTGTAGGAGAGTCTAAAGGAAACACACACACACACACACACATATTGATTTAATCGTCTTGTATCTCGTAGCCGAGTGTGTGGCTCTTCTCCTCTGACACAGATGTCGACAAGCTCATTTTAATCTTCTCCCACTGGAACAGGAGGAGTTTGTACAGACCCAGAAACTCTGAGATCAAATGAAGAGCACAAGAGCTTATAACTGAACTCAAGCATCAGCAATAAAGTGAATTAAAGAATGAGCGATTGGCCTCATTTACATGTGCAACAACTAATCGATAAAATCAATAACCAATAAAAGTAATTTGCACGGAAACCTGCCTGTCACATCATCTTACAGCACTGAAAACATATTCTATGGAAACGTAAATCCGCCCCCTTTCTTACAATCCACCGCAAACTACTATTCAGATCCGCCTCCATCCAATCAACAGACACCGCCCTCGTTTATATCTTTTTCAATACCATCTTCCTCAGAAAACATGTGCTGTTTAAAGGATCCATAACACACACATTTCTCATGTTAATCTTGAGTATCTATAGAGTAGTGTTGATCCTTCATATCTCCCAAGAGTCTTTAGTTTATCATATTTATAAAAGACAGATACACTGTACCGATTCTTTCTGAAAACAGCCGAGTCCGTGGAGGCATGCAGTGGGCGGAGCTAAAGAGTCACGAGCACACACACACACACACACACACACTATACGTCAGTGTTGTTCACATTATATGCACTTACGTGTCGATTGCCAACAAAACACACACATTTGAT
>CM077180.1:41547218-41562218 GCA_039654105.1 Coreius guichenoti
ACATTTATGATTATTATCAATGTTGAAAACAGTTCATATTTCTGTGGAAACAGTCATACATTTAATTAATAGAAGTTTAAGTATCATTTCTGCAGCTCTACTCCATGACAGAATAAACTGACATTTAAATCAGACTTTATGCTGATAAAATAAACCATAAAAACCTGGCCACACGAGACTACAGAGAATGTGAGGTCAGTGAGGTCACACAGGTCAGAGGTTACCACTGACAGTGACATAACAGGCCATCAAACGGCCCCGCGGACACCTCGTGCTCCAGCTGACCACAACATTGAGTGACCCTCCTTAGAACTGTCACAGAAATAGTCCAAGAGGACGTATTATACACAATAGAACATGACAATAAAAACTGGTGTAGAACGTTCTGGCAAGGTTCTCTCAAAGTTATGAACAAATGTTCTTCCAGTAACATTAATAGAACTTTACTAGTTACTTGAAAAAAGTAACTTTCGTTACTTTACTAGTTACTTGAAAAAGTAATCGGATTACGTAATTTGGCGTTACTTGTACTGCGAAAAAGTAACTAAGATATTTTTTTTAAAAGTAATGCGTTACTTTATTAGTTACTTGAAAAAAGTAATTGGATTACATAACTTTCGTTACTTTACTAGTTACTTGAAAAAAGTAATCAGATTACGTAACTTGCGTTACTTTACTAGTTACTTAAAAAAAGCAATCGGATTACGTAACTTGCATTACTTTTACTGCAAAAAAGTAACTAAGATATTTTTGTAAATTTAAAAGTAATGCGTTACTTTACTAGTTACTTGAAAAAAGTAATTGGATTACATAACTTTCGTTACTTTACTAGTTACTTGAAAAAAATAATCGGATTACGTAATTTGCGTTACTATTACTAGTTACTTGAAAAAAAGCAATCGGATTACGTAACTTGCGTTACTTTACTAGTTACTTGAAAAAAAGCAATCGGATTACATAACTTGCATTACTTGTACTGCAAAAAAGTAACTAAGATATTTTGTAAATTTAAAAGTAACGCGTTACTTTATTAGTTACTTAAAAAAAGTAATCAGATTACGTAAAACGCAAGTTACTAGTTACTCTCAAAGTTATGAACATAGTTCTTCCAGTAACGTTAATAGAATGTTCATTCAGTGTTATCTAGTCTTTCAAAACGTTCTCAAAACATTAGCTGTGAATATTTTACAGTTTGGTTTGTTTCATTATAATGATCACACATGGTTCATGTTAGGACACCAAAGACAGATTGAGAGACATGCATGTGCTGCTATACATAATAAATGAACCCATGAATTACTCAATGGATCAGTTCTGCACATTAAACCAAGAGTTATTTAGATTGTTACAGAGATCACTAAATATAAGACAGTAAATGAAAAGGCAAATGGTGCTGAATAATAATACTTCCCTCTGACTAATGTTTCTGAAGATACTCAATAAACCAGAAATGAATGAGAATAAACTGAAGTCAGGCTTCATTGATCAGGCCGTCAAATTCGTCATATAAACCAGCACATAAAATCACTCATGTCTCAGTGTGTGTCCAGTGAGGCTCACAAAGGCTCAGAATTGTGATATAAAAAGTTACCTTTTTTATGTTTTATTGTTACTTGGCGGAAACAATCTTCCATAGTATTCTTACTGTCAAAAAACATAATGGTACAGTCCGTTCTGCACATATTTCTTTGGCGTTTTCTATGCAAGTATTCATTAATATTTTAAACCCTCATATCTGAACACAGCAGACACTGAACCTGCTGCAGAGACTCAGACTGACAGCTGTCAATCACACTGTGCATCAAACAGGAAGTTCTTCCTGAAGCGGCGTGTATTTAAATATATGGATGTTAGTGTGCACAGCCTGAACATTCAATACAAAAGGTGAAATTTGGAAGAATCTTGAAGAAGGACATTAAAGCATCACAGAAGTAGTCCATATGACTTGTGCACTATATTAAACTTAAACTGAATTGAGCTGAATAATGACACTATTGTCATCTCAAGAGCTGAACTGAACTTGTTTCATAATGTTAAAGGCACAATACGTAATTTTTTGCCGCTAGCGGTCTCTTATTCAAAACAAAGGCGTGTCTTGACTCCTTGATTGGGCGGAGCTTTTATTCTGTCAGACGAGCGCTTCCGCTTCTTCCGCTCATGCGTGTGTGTGGTAACGCAGCGCTGTTTTATCATATTACACACATTTGAGTGTGTTAAAGTGATGTTATAATGCTACTCTGTGCGTTCGCTCGGCGCTACTATGAGACACTTGTTCACACTGCAGTGAGCGAGATCATATTAGGCATGGTAAAACATGGTACTCGCGGTAAATCAAGAACACCAGATTTAAACAATAAGACTAACTGTGTTGAACAATGATTAGTTTCTGTCCATGAATGATCCAAACAGTTGCTCACCTGTCTAATAAAACACATCATATATTAAAGCGGCTTTGGTGTTTCCATGGTTTCTACAAAATAAAACCGGAGGGTAACGCGGGTATGATGTCATTGATAGGCGACTCACGGTCCGTGTCCTGGTTAAAATCGCTTACTTCTCTGGATTTAAACATTCTTGGAAACATTTGGGATAATGTAAGTACACAAGTCAACAAACACTGTTCTAGTGGTTTTTGGATATTTTAATCCCAAAATCGTACATATTGTGCCTTTAATGAGCTATACTGAATTGATCTGAATTGTCTTTTTAGAGCCGTTTATAGCTTTTCTTATATTTGATTTGATTATTTTCCTGTTTATTTCTATGAAGTTGCTTTGAAACAGTCTGAATTGTATAAAGCACTATTGAAATAAAGCTGCCTTCTGAAGATTTTCAGTGAATAATGAATTAAACTTGGACCTGTTTCTCGCACAGAACTATCACATGACTTTGGCTGACAAAAATATGTTCTAAGAACGTTTTACTAACGGAACGTTAAGTTATGAAAACGTATGTTCTCAAAACGTCCAGTTTTTTAAAATATTTTAAAAACATTTTCTCTTGGTTATGAGAACGTTAATGGAACATTCCATTGTATCATTCTTCAAACATTATGGGAACGTTACTTTTGAATGTTCTCTGAACGTTCCATGAACAATGTATAAATGACGTTTTTGTGCAAACATTCTGAGAACATTATTAAAGACCAGATAACACTGAACGAACGTTCTATTAACGTTACTGGAAAAACATTTGTTCATAACATTGAGAGAACCTTGCCAGAACGTTCCCTTTTAGCTGGGGAGTCATATAGACTGAGGTGATGCTTTTATCCTACTTCATGTTACTGCAAGTTACTTTTAAAAGTAATGCGTTACAATGTTGCATTACTCTCTAAAAAAGTAACTGCCATTACTTAGTTACTTTTAATGTCAAGTGATGTGTTGTGTTACTTTTTCTTACCTGGGATGGGCTTGCTTTGTTTCATAATAATAAAAAAAGTTCTATTTTTGTCAAATGTTAATGCCCTTTCACACCAAAAGTGAACTGACTAATAAATGCAGATTCACGTGTGTACAGTAGAGGGCGCAGCTCAAACAAACCTTTCAGCCGTGCTGCCGTTCTGGATCGTAGAAGAATAGGATGAACGAGAAGAAATGAAACACAAATGTGATGTTTATCTAAAGTCATTTTTGCTTATTCGTATGGTCGAATTGTGTCATCAAGGGTCAGCAGCAAAGGTTAATAAAGTGAGATTAAATACATAAAGTAGGCTGTATTTGTGTAATTTAATATTTAATTACTGCAGGTTTGCGTAATATTCTGAGTTTGCATTTTACTGATTTTATTCCTTTTGAGGAATGCTGAATGTGTTTTTGTGCAGGTGAGACATTAGTCTAGAACTACAGCAACACCATGTTCACACACAACTCTCAACATGAGGACAGGAGAGCTGTCAGACAATACATGCGAGAACAAAGTAACCTGTAATCGGATTACGTACTTGCTTTATTTTACTAGTTACTTGAAAAAATTACGTACTTGCGTTATTTTACTAGTTACTTGAAAAAAGTATTCGGATTACGTAACTTGCGTTACTTGCACTGCAAAAAAGTAACAGATATTTTGTAGTAAATTCAAAAGTAATGCATTACTTTACTAGTTACTTGAAAAAGTAATCGGATTACATAACTTGCGTTACTTGTACTGCGAAAAAGTAACAGATATTTTGTTGTAAATTTAAAAGTAATGTATTACTTTACTAGTTACTTGAAAAAGTAATCGGATTACGTAACTTGCATTACTTTACTAGTTACTTGAAAAAAGTAATCGGATTACATAACTTGCATTACTTGTACTGCGAAAAAGTAACAGATATTCTGTTGTAAATTTAAAAGTAATGCATTACTTTACTAGTTACTTGAAAAAAGTAATCGGATTACATAACTTGCGTTATTTAACTAGTTACTTGAAAAAAGTAATCTGATTACGTAACTTGTGTTACTTGTAATGCGAAAAAGTAACTAAGATATTTTGTTGTAAATTTAAAAGTAATGCGTTACTTTACTAGTTACTTAAAAAAAATAGTCGTATTACATAACTTGCATTAGTTACTTGAAAAAAGTAATCGGATTATGTAACTCACGTTACTTGTAATGTGTTAACCTGATTATGAGCTATAAAGATGCGAAACAACGCCGTAATTTCGAGCGATTCTTCGCGGAGCTCCTACCTTCCAGACAGCACGTCCTCCACAGGCCTGAGTGGGTCATCACCTCCTCGTTTTTCTTGCCGGTCTCGTTCTCGTTACTAGTCTTTATTTTGCACACGCCACGCGAGTACAGCCAGTAGTCCGTCCCCACCGCGATGGTCATCAGACTGAAGGCGGCGAAAGCGCCCACCGTGGTCAGGAGCATCTGCACCCCGCGCTCAAACACACCCATGTTGCCGCATTCTACGAAAGGGGAGCCCCCTTTCCTCTTGATGTATAGGAAGTAAATATTTGTAAATTTAAGGGGACAAAGTAAGGAGAAACGTGGACCCTGAGAGAGCGAACAGGGCCCTAGAGGAGTTGGAGCCAACAAAGGGCAGATGAATTGACCGAGAAGGAAGACAAACGTGCCGGTCACTTCAACCTGGACCTACATACTAACTCAACTGATTATGATTGACTTGAGTGACACTCAGTGGGAAACTGAACGTTCTGCCATTCATCTTCACTCATTCTGGCCTGATCCAGCTGATCCAGCACGAGCCTGATGAAGGTTCCTGGAGAAAATCAGAATCCTTCGAGTTCCCAAACCGCTGCCGGTCGAGCGGTGGCGTGCGCGTGTCCCCGGTGCCGCTGTCCGCGCGCACATCCATGAATCTATTCCAACAATGAGCGATTAAACCCAATCCAAGTGTTTAACAAACCAGTTTGGGGTTCAGATTGTTATTAGACGTCGATTAAATCAATCCATCCTGGCGATGATGATCAAAGAAACGAGCGGTTGAAAATTAAAGGATAAAGGATCACTCGTTTGGCTTTTTCCTAAAATTCTGATCCCCGGTTTCCATAGGTGGCCTTTATATCGTCGAGTGCTTCGCGGGTAGGCGAGAATGTCCGTGAGGAAAAGAGCGACCGACCATCACGCGACATGAATCCGGTCGCGCGCGCTCCACCGCAGCCCTGCTGTTCTCCGGTCCGCCGAACCGGTCACATCACACCCGGTGGCCGATCCGCAGCCCACCCGCTCCATAAACGACACGTACAAGTGAAAGAAAAAAACGAATCACGACGGATGAATAAAACCCCCTCACCGACTTACCGAACGCTCCTCCTCGCGCCCGTCGCGCGCTCCTCTCACGGCGCTGGGAATGAAAGGGTCAGTCGGGAACATCTGATTTTACTCCCTCTTTCTGTTCGGTATCGGGTTCCAGCAGATGGAGGTGTGTGTGTGTGTCTGTCTGTCTAGTGCCGCTTGTTGCTGGAAACGAGAAACACTTACACACTTCAAATCTAGGTTTAATGTTGAAACCTCAAGAATGTCATAATTCCATTAGTGTAGATATTATTCCTTATGTGTGAGAAACATGTTCAACATCTGGATCTGTAGGCCTCATTCTGTGAACTGAGAACTTGGGATCATATTTGTGGTTTTAGATGTGAGATGTGAAGTGCTTCCTTCATGTCTCTAGTGAAGTTGACCGTAGACTGATGAATGGTGCTGAAGCTGACGGATGCTGCTGTTGCCAAGGCGACTGTCTCCCTCTTGCGATGGATTCAGCATTAGAGATGTTTTCTACCGCACAACTATTAACCTTCGTTAACATGTCATCAGTAGATGTGCTAGCACTCTTTACTATAATTACTGCTCAGATGTCTCAGATGAGAGAGAGAGAGAGAGACGCGACACTCAGACCGAAGGACACACTTTACATTCAGGACGGCAAACACGCCGGAGCCGCCAGTGCGGCATTGAGAGGGAGAGATCAAGAAGATTTATGAATTTAGAATACAATGAGGTGACGTAACACGAGAGGAGGCTTCTGATTGGCTGCGGCTGTGGCTGATGGTGCTGCAGATGATGTGTTTGTGTTCCTCATGTCTAACACACACACACACACACACAGGCACGCACACACACGCACACGCTCACACACACACTCAGACACACACTCACACAAACACACACACATACACACACACACACACACACACACACACACACACACACACACACACACACACACTCACACACACACTCAGACACACACTCACACAAACACACACACATACACACACACTCAAACACACACACACACATACAAACACTAGAGGTGTGTTCTTGTGAGGACATTTTATTGGTCCTCGCGAGTTGAACAGGCTTATAAATCGGCCAAAACATGTGCTCACTGATATAGTAAAACAAATGTGTGTGTGTGTTTGTGTGTGTGGAGCTGTCATATTCATTTATGCATTTGGCAGATGCTTTTATCCAAAGTGACTTACGTTTCACTCATTTGATTAGTTCATGCATTGAACCCAAGACTTCAGTGCCATGATTGTGTGTTTGAGCTACAGGAATATGAGAAAATTCACATTTGAGCAGAGACACACTGAACAACAGACAGAGACGGCGCTGACAGTGAATTATCAATGACACTGAGAGGAATCAAGCAGACGGACAGTGTTTGCTCAGTTGGTGTAATCCATCTAATGGCGGCTGTGAATTGTGTGTTGGATGAGAGAACGAACAAATAAACAAGCATGGCAGAGCGGCCAGATACACTGATTGAGTTACTGAAACACACACACAAACACACTCATTCACTCACACACACACATACACACGCACGCACACACTCGTTCACTCACACACACACTCATAAACACACACACACACACACACACTTATAAACACACACACACACACACTCTCACAAACACTAACACACACACACACACAAGTGTGTGTGTTTCAGTGGCTCAATCAGTGTATCTGGCTCTGACATGCTGGTTTACACACACACACACACACTCACAAACACACACACACACACACACACACACACACACTGCATATACAGCAGTCAGCTGAACATGTGAGCGCTGCTAACCTCAGGTGTGTGTGTGTGAGTGAGTGTGTGTGTGTGTGTGAGTGTGTGTGAGTGTGTGGGTTTGTGAGTGTGTGTGTGTGTGAGTGTGTGTGTGTGTGTGTGTGTGTGAGTGTGTGTGTGTTTGCTCTGAATGGAGTCGTGGGAAGTTGACAGCAGCTACAGATGTGCTGACTGCCCAGTTTCCATGGGAACATCTTCATCTTTGCGGCATTCATTCATTCAGTCTCATCGGTGTGTTCCTCCATCTGTCTGCTGCACGTCACATTAACTCAGCAGCTTTTACTGTGTGTGCATGATGATGACCAAACTGCTTCTATGGCAGAAATTAATCAGGTGTTATTAATCTGTCTTCCTGTAAACCTAATATCATCAGTCTTCATTCTTAAAGTCAGCATGAAAGGGAAGTCACGCTGGTCTTTTCTTCTCTATTGTGCCGTATATCGAGTGAAACGCTTCAGGAACAAGAACAAATGTAGGGCGGGGCTTGATTGTGTCTGTGGGGAATTGATTGGATGGTTGTGGTTTGCTATTGGCTGATCTCATGTGAGTGACAGGTTGTCCCGCCCTCGTCATCAGAGAAGAGATGAAGTTATTCTGATTCAAGATTATTAAAACAATAATGATGTGCACCGATAAATCATTTATAATAAACACTGCAATATTCCATAAAAACAAGAATTGTCCATTTTGATTTCATGGGGACTTCACACTTTATGTGCTGTATTCCATGTTGTTTAATGTCATTGCATGGAAAAGAATGACCTGCAAAATTCTTTAAAGGCGTCATGAACTGAGAAATCAAATTTTCCTTGAGCTTTTGACATAAGAGGTCATCACACTATAAGAATATCCAGAACTGAACTGAAAACTTCCTTGAAAGAGGAAGAAGATCAATGCCTACTTCATCATCGCAACTTTGGCCCCGCCCACTGGTGTGTTAGTGAGATGACGAGGAGAGAAGAGCGACACAGGATCACTGGACTAAAAATAACATTACCTTCCAAAGGATCCTAATGCTAGGAATGTGCTTATTTATTTTCAACAATGTGAATGTCTCAGTTGAGCATTATTTATTTGTATTCGCTACATTTCACTGTGGATTCTTTGGAAAACCAGTCACAATTTCTACAGAAAACAGACTTTTACGATATGGACTCAACAGTAATGCCACAACATGTGAGTAACCGTGTTAATTCTAATGCTTGATCTGAGACCAGTGATTTCTGATATGTAATGATTCATGTACAGTCAGATGTTCTTTGTCAGTAAATCAAACCAGTGACTAAACGCTAAACTTCACATTGTTTCTCTTAGTAGATAATAATCTGTTATTTAAACTGTGATTAAATTATATATAGAAAGCGATCAAAGACCGCTCCCTTTACAATCGCTAGAGCTGTCAATCAAACAGCGCGAGTTTATCAGTGACTGAGTTCTAGACTCGCGCCAAAATTCCTGTAATAATCAACAAATCTCTTATTTACATTGTGTTTGCACTGTTAGTTATGATGAGCGCATTTGTTAGTGTGCAGAAATCGAGTTACAATGACGAGATCACGGCATTCATGCGCTCAACATGTCTGTGATCGGCTACAATGATCATCACTGCAACCTTTCATGCCACGATCTGAATATAATGATATAATCAACACTTTTCACGATTAGTTAACCTTGAGAGCTGTAATAGTAAAAATGTGCTAGTAAATTACTAGCTATTTCATATGCAAAGATGTCAGCCAATCACAGCTGTGGGCATTTACACTGAAGTCTCACAGCAGCCAATCACAGCAGTGGGCGTTTACACTGGAGTCTCACAACAGCCAATCACAGCTGTGGGCATTTACACTGAAGTCTCATAACAGCCAATCACAGCTGTGGGCGTTTACACTAAGTCTCACAGCAGCCAATCACAGCAGTGGGCGTTTACACTGAAGTCTCACAGCAGCCAATCACAGCAGTGGGCATTTACACTGAAGTCTCACAGCAGCCAATCACAGCTGTGGGCATTTACACTCAAGTCTCATAGCAGCCAATCACAGCAGTGGGCGTTTACACTGAAGTCTCATAACAGCCAATCACAGCAGTGGGCGTTTACACTGAAGTCTCATAACAGCCAATCACAGCAGTGGGCGTTTACATTGAAGTCTCACAGCAGTGGGCATTTACACTGAAGACTCAACAGCCAATCACAGCAGTGGGCGTTTACACTGACATCTCACAGCAGCCAATCACAGCAGTGGGCGTTTACACTGAAGTCTCACAGCAGCCAATCACAGCAGTGGGCGTTTACACTGACATCTCACAGCAGCCAATCACAGCAGTGGGCGTTTACACTGAAGTCTCACAGCAGCCAATCACAGCTGTGGGCATTTACACTGAAGTCTCACAGCAGCCAATCACAGCTGTGGGCGTTTACACTAAGTCTCACAGCAGCCAATCACAGCAGTGGGCGTTTACACTAAAGTCTCACAGCAGCCAATCACAGCAGTGGGCGTTTACACTGAAGACTCACAGCAGCCAATCACAGCAGTGGGCGTTTACACTGAAGACTCACAGCAGCCAATCACAGCAGTGGGCATTTACACTGACATCTCACAGCAGCCAATCATAGCAGTGGGCGTTTACACTGAAGACCAGTGCTTGAAGTGGGGCGGTACTCACCTGTACGCAGTACCGGCACTTCTACATTTTATTCTTAAGCGTACCTGCACTTTTTCTTGCGTACCGCTACTTCTCGCTTTTATAACGGATCAATTGTCTGTGCAATATGACTGTGACTGAAGCCCAATTGTTTAATTAAGTGGTGCGCGAATCACTGTAGGTGCATTCACCAGCGCACTCCAAAAGTGTTAAGCCCTGTTTATACTTTCGTCTGGCTCCGCAGCGCGAGCCTCCGCTGACTGCGCGCGCGCCTCGTCCGCTTGGCACACCGCCAAGCGAAATGGGGTCTCGCGCTCTCAACGCGCACGACCGCCCACTCCGCGATGACGTCGTTTTTGCCGCGCGCACCCTCGCGCTCGTGCGGACGCGTCGAGTATAAACAAGGCTTTAAGATTTGCACGAGCCGTTCCCATGCAACGCTGATGATAAAATGTGCGACCCATCTGAATTCTATTGAGAATGTAGTAAAACACTACGGAGAAAGTCGAACATGATCTGAAACTAAATGACTGATGAAAAGATCATCCTGCAAGCTTTTTAAACTCATGATGAGCACATTTACTAGAATTTCACATTCTATTGTATTTATTGTGGTAAATTTTGACTAGTTGTAGAATTTATAATAGATCAGTTAAGGGAATAGATTTTTAACTAAAGATGTATATTACACCTGTGGCATGTTGTAGCTATAGTTTCTAACTGTGTTGCTATTTTTCATAACAAATGCTATGGATCAAAAAAAAAAGAAAGAAAAAAGTTAACATTGGCCTGGTAATGAGTATCCGTCAGTGGTCTTGCTTTGTAAATAAACCCTTATTGTAACAAATGCTATAGTTAAACAATTGTACAAGTTAGAAAGAGCTTTAAAATATGGACCTTGTTGAATTATTGACTAAACAATCCCCCCATAACCACGCCCCCCCCCCCCCCCCCCCTTTAGTTTACGCTAAAGTCTCACAGCAGCCAATCACAGCAGTGGGTGTTTACACTTTAGTCTCACAGCAGCCAATCACAGCAGTGGGCATTTACACTGAAGTCTCAACAGCACCCAATCACAGCAGTGGGCGTTTACACTGAAGTCTCACAGTGGCAAATCACAGCAGTGGGCGTTTACACTGAAGACTCACAGCAGCCAATCAGAGCAGTGGGCATTTACACTGAAGTCTCAACAGCACCCAATCACAGCAGTGGGCGTTTACACTGAAATCTCACAGCAGCCAATCACAGCAGTGGGCGTTTACACTGAAGTCTCACAGCAGCCAATCACAGCAGTGGGCGTTTACACTGGAGTCTCACAGCAGTGGGCGTTTACACTGGAGTCTCACAGCAGCCAATCACAGCAGTGGGCGTTTACATTAGAGTCTCACAGCAGCCAATCACAGCAGTGGGCGTTTACACTGGAGTCTCACAGCAGTGGGCGTTTACACTGGAGTCTCACAGCAGCCAATCACAGCAGTGGGCGTTTACATTAGAGTCTCACAGCAGCCAATCACAGCAGTGGGCGTTTACACTGAAGTCTCACAGCAGCCAATCACAGCAGTGGGCGTTTATACTGAAGTCTCACAGCAGACACGCCCCTTCAAACTGAGCGTTCAAATCAGGATAGGAAAAATGCATTTTTGCATTTAAAAATCATACTAACATTATAAGTGCCCCCCAGGAAACATTATAAAACAATAAAACAAGGCACTTCATGACCCTTTTAATATCTTATTCTTATACATTCCACAGAAAACAAAGTCATACAGGTTTGGAAGGACATGAGGGAGAGTAAATGATGACAGAATAACTAATACTTTAAAATCAGTTCAACTTTTCAAAAGCACCTTCAGACATCAAGAACGACTGATAAACTCACTAATAAATGAGTGAATGTGGGAAAGACACCAACAACTCCAGAATAATACAACTATGAAACGGTATAATAAATGATATAAATGTGTGAACATCAGTCAGGATTCAAGAGCAGTGCTGCCATCTGCTGGAGACCTCAATCATGTACATATTTTTAATAAAACACGATCTCATATTAACAAAGGCCTCAGATAAAAACAGCATGATGGATGATTATGCAACATAATTTATTACATCAAAGTAACAATGGGATATAGAACTCATATTTATACAACACAAGTAAAATATCATTTTACACAAGACAAATATATTCATGTTGACGACGCTCTAGCTTTTCATCTTGATCTGAAATCACAACAAACAAGCATGTGAAAGGAAGATTGTGCAACGAGTTCGACTCTGAGGCGTTCGGACCGCGTGGGGAGTCGACTCCAAAAGATTCGATTCCTCGACTCTGAATGGCCACGAGCCGCTCACACGCACCTGAGAAAACAGGACAGAACTGATAAATAAATGAGCACGGTTATTACAACAGTCTTCCATATCATCACAACTGAACGTCTATCAGACAGTAATAGTTTTATTTAAGGTCAGAACAGATGAATCGAGCTCAGACTGAGATCAGCACTGCTTTCTTCACTCTCTGTGCGGCGCATGCGCACGTCAGTTTGCGCAGTGGACTAGTCATCACTGATCACACAAACATTACACGGGAATCGGTTTATATCGAGTTATTTTACCTCACTTTACCTTTAGCGGGAACTCGGCGTTCTCTCACGCGGCTCCTCTCCGTTTGCGCGCCGGAAGACACCAGCTGATCTGTGACGCAACTTCCGTCAACAGCACAGTTTACGACGCGCTCTTACTTTATGAATTTCAGACGAATTACAGTTGCTTTTTGGAGCTTTCTAAATAACACACACTTATATTAAAATATGGTTGTGATGAATAAAAAACATAAAGCAGAAAATGAACGTCAGCGCTGCTAGAGATATTGTTATGATGGGGACTGTAGTCTTTTACCACGAATCATTCAGCACGATTATTTTGGAAATATGCTGAAATAACGTGTGCTCACGGCTTTATCCTTGGAATTCACAGTATGGCTGTCTTTAATGGTTTATAAGTCATTGTTAAAAATACATTTTTTAGTTTTTACTTTCAGAGTTTTTACTTCCGGTAACTCGGCTGTTTCGCACTATTATCCACGACTTTACCTATTAAACTGCGGTGTAAACTCCAAAAATAGATAAATCCAAAAAAAAAAAAAAAAAAGAGTGTTTAGTAGCAAACTTGTTGATGATTTATTCGATGTTTATTCACCGCACTGACGCCCTTTTGCATTGACATCCATTAAAAACTGTCTTTTTTTAATCTACTACTTCTTTTAGTTAACTTTAGTATTTGTAAATGTAAATTTGGAGGAAATAAGCCTTTGTTTTTAATTTTTAAATCAAAAGTTCAACAATACTTAAACACATTGTTATGCTTAAAAAATAAGAAAGCTGTAAAATGTGTTTCCATTTGTGAGCATTTTCATATTTTTATTTAACCTTTAAGTTTGTCAGTTTGTTTTAATGTATTTGTCTTTTTTGTTTGTTTATTCAGTGACCCCTTATGGAGTATGGAGGACGAAATCTGCAAAAACAATGAATAAATAAATAAATATGCAAATAAACAAACAAACAAAATTCTACATATATATATATATATATATAAATAAATGTGCAAATAAATGCATAAATAAATACATAAATCCACATATTCCTGCATAAATAAATATATAGATAATTAAATGTGCGAGGAGATAAATAATTAAATATATAAAATGAATGTTGGGGGGAAAAAAAAGGAAATGCTAAACTGAAAGTTGTCTTTTTTTTCCTTTCAGTTTAGCATTTCCTTTAAAAATTGTATTTATTTCACCCAACATTCCTTTTATTTATTTAATTATTTATCTCCTCGCACATTTAATTATCTATATATTTATTTATGCAGGAATATGTGGATTTATGTATTTATTTATGCATTTATTTGCACATTTATTTATGTAGAATTTTGTTTGTTTGTTTATTTGCATATTTTTTTTTTTTTATTGTTTTTATAGGTTCATCCTCCATACCCCTTGACTGTAGTTGTAACTCTATAAATAAATAAATAAATAAATAAATAAAAAACGGTCTTTTGTCTCTTCTCAAGTGAACCGCTTTTTTGTGCTGACTTTGGAGTCTCCCTTTACAGCGGCTCTGGCACTGCTTCTGTACGACAGTCGCGGCACTTTACGGCAGAGACTGTGGCTGTGAGGTGAGCGCGACATGCTTATTTTCTTCATTAAGCAGCGGATATGCGTTCTTCTAATGACTTATAGAGTAATGAAGTGAACGTTTAAACGCATAACAGTTCTGCTTGAGCTCAGTGTTCATTCAGATGCATGTTAAAAGAACGACATAAACATCTGTCAGTATTTATTCACTGCTGTTAGTGTTTATCTCGAGCTCTTTTCCATACAACACACAAAGTAACCAAATAAAAGCGGCATAACAATTTTGTGATGCACTTTATGGTATTTGTTTGTCCTTTTGGAGCTTTACAGACACATGAACTGTTGTATAGAAAAAAGCTTAGGTTTTGAACTACGAGAGAAAGTTAAAGGTGCAGTGTGTAATATTTAGGAGGATCTATTGAGAGAAATGAAATAACACTGCTAGATGCCGCTACAATTTACACACTGAACCTTTAAATAAATAGCTCTGAGCAGCAATTATCGCGGTTCAAGCTCTTTAAGGCCTTTAATCACATGCGTAAAAGGCATTGTGTTTTATTTAGCAATGGAAAAGACCATTTACAGCCAAAACAGGCAATTTACTAAGGAAATATATGTTTTAAAGCTTTTTCAGTTATCGAGGTTGAGCCAAAAACCTAGGACTAGTTCACGAAAGTTGA